>JAFEMH010000998.1:342500-561110 GCA_022495995.1 Adenophora triphylla var. japonica
TATTATTTATGACTTAGTTATATTTTCAAAAATAATATTTATTGACTCATACTTATTTATTGGACAGTAATTTAAAATAATTTTCATATTTTATATAATTAAAAATAATGATATTTATTAAATTAAAATTAACTAATATTTATGATTTATTTATTTTTTCAAAAATAATATTTATTGACTCATATTTAATTTTTGAAAGTAATTTAAAATGATTTTCATGTTATATATAATAAAAACAATGATATTTATTAATAATAGCGGCGGAAATTTTCGTCGCTGAGGTTAAAAACAGCGACGAAAATTTCCGTCGGTGATCTTGCCACGTCATCAATCCATGTGAACGTAAATGTTAGCGTCGGATTTTTCAGCGGCAGAATATTTTGCCGCTAAATATTAATTATAGCGTCGGAATTTAATTCCGCTGCTATATTTAATATTTAGCGGCGGAAAATTCCGTCGTTGAGGATAATTATAAAACTAATTTTGGATTTCTGAAATCAGTTCACGCCATTATTTCCCTCTCTCTCTTCCCGCTATCTCTCTCTACCCGCGACCTAGCTCACACCGCCGCCGTCCACCTCTCCACACCGCCTTGCTTCGCCGTCCGTCCACCTCTCCACCGTCTCCGTCTCGAGCTGCTGCCGCTGCCGTCCGTCCGTCCGTCGTCAGTCCGTCTTTCCGCCTCCTTCCACCGTGTTTCTCTCTCTTCTCTAATCAAGGTAAGCTTAAATTAAAATTAGATCTGAGTTGTAATTTTGTCGTTGATATGGGTTCCATGAAGTTGTAATTTTGTATTAATTTTCTGTTTTTTTTTTTTTTAAAATGAACATGTTCACGTTAGTATACTGAGAAGCAAGAAACGAACCGGAGGGACCCTAGATGCACCTTAGATCTGAGTTTTTATGTGCACTGATTATTGACATACATGTGCTGTGCTATGTTTGTGATGAAAATTCTACAAATCTTATTATTGCAGCTTAAATTGATTTTGTGATTGCACTGATTAAATTGATTTTGTGATGAAAATTCTACAAATCTTGTTATTGCACTGACTATATACCCTTTGCCATGATGAATCTATGCTATTTAGATGGTGAATTCAAGTGTTATGAAAGTGCATGCTTTAGCTACTTGAATGTTGATTGGCTATATCCAAAAAGTTGCTAAGTTTTCTTGATCAATTGTTAGGGGCTAGTATATTGTATTGATTATAAATCGAAGTTTTTACAAATTACTAGGAATCAGTTTGAAATTGGTTTTTTTTTTTTTGAAATTGGTTATTGCATGATTGGTAATTGACTTTGGCTTTCTATAGTTATAAAAGAGTTTGAATTCATATTATTGTATGATTTGTTTCAAAACTATAATGACAAGCTTGCTTACCTTTTGCTCTCTACTTATATGATTCAACACTTATTTGGAAATGCAAACTTTAGTATGAATTTCTGTAGACGATCGCCTAATACTTAACACTTATAGACCCGTTCATTTTAGTTGGTTCGGATTGTATCTATGGAGAAAGACAAACTTAATTTTCATAATCAAATATGAATTCATCAAAATGTTGATGAACCCGAGGAGGATATCTTACCAGTGAATTTGCCAACTCCTCCGCCTCGTTCAGGTCATCTCGCGCACATTGATATTGATGAATCAGAGGAAGAGGAAGAGGAAGAGGAAGAGGAACGAGAGTTTGATTCATCAGAGTCCGAAGACGAAGATGAAGAACTCGAGTTTTGTAATAATTCAGAGTCCAGTGATGATGATGGGGACGAAGATTAATAATAGTTTAAAGTTTTATATGTATTGTGAATGCTTTAGATTATTAGAACTTTAAAGTTTTATATGTATTGTGAATGCTTTAGATTATTAATAGTTTAAAGTTTTATATTTATTGTGAATGCTTTAGATTATTAGAGCTTTAAAGTTTTATATATATTGTGAATGCTTTAGATTATTATTAATATCCGTCGTTTTATATATATTGTGAATGTTTTAGATTATTAGAACTTTAAAGTTTTATATGTATTGTGAATGCTTTATATTATTAATAGTTTAAAGTTTTATATGTATTGTGAATGCTTTAGATTATTAGAACTTTAAAGTTTTAGATGTATTGTGAATATATTGTTTCCTATTGTTAAAGTTGTATATTTTAATATTTTTACTGTAATACAAATATGAGTTCTAGTAGAAAGGGAAAGGGTAAGAACACTAAGCCCATCTACACATCTATTACTGGGACGCAACCGTCCCGATCCGGTAGTGATGATGTCGACCCTTCACGCAGTAGTACTAGCTCCACCTCTAGGGCCGATACTCAGACTACTGTCGATTCTGAGGGGAGGATATTTGTCCGGATATCGTCACATTATGACCAGTAAGTAACTCTTCATTAATTTGATATAAGTTGGTTCCTTTTTGTTTTATATGTAATTCATTATTTAAGTTAAAATGGTAATGTATAAATATACCTGGCAGGTTTGTAGGTGTTCGGTCGAAACCTAACGGTTTATTTAATTCCGCAAGCGCACGGGCTATTGTAATATAGCGGGCGCAAGTACGGGTCGATCCCACAGAGACAGGGTTTACTTAAGGGATATTTTTGTCTTTAGAAAATATAGAAAAGATTGGGGGTATATAAAATTTGCTTTAGAATAATAGAGAGAGCATAAACAGAAAATACTTTAATGGAAATCTTATAAAACGAAGCATTCTCGGGATTGGAAATTATACACATAATCTTATTCATCAAATTGTCATTGTCTTAGAAATAAAAGGTTTTCATAAAAAGAAAGGATGGTATGTTAAGCCTACGCTACTTCGGGCTAAGACAATAGCGTTTGTATTCACTAATTATGTCCTAACTGTTTGAGATTTCCGTTTACGTTGTTCCCGCCCTGTCACAAACGGGCGTTCCGGCTTATCTCTAGCTGACCATAATTAGTAAGAATCCATTAAGGACGGAAGTCAACATACTTTCCATTAAAGGAACCTCCCTAGGCCATTGAACTACTCTCGTGATCAATGAACCTAGTTTCTTTATATGGTTCCGTCAATCGAGATTCTCCGCTAGGTACTTCTCTCAATTGACTGAATCATACAAATTGGATATCTCCAAAATGTAAGGCATTTAGAGAATAATATAAAGAGATTGTTTTAGATGAAGGAAGAAGACAAGACTAAACATTTTTTAATGATGAATAAGTATGCTTTTGAGTTTCCAACCCCAAGAATATGGGGGATTACTCACAAGCCATTGATAACATAAAAGTAGAAATAAAGATTGAGTAAGAAAGACTTATGAATAAAGAAGATGATTGCTGAGAATAATGCTTCACTTTTATTGCTTTTCCTCCAAAGTGATTCCAAGAACAAATAATGACTTTGATCTTCAAACTCCTTTGGAAAATTGTTGTCACAAATGTTTTCTATCTATGTAATATCAGTAATTTCTCTCTGAAAATTCGTGTCTAAGACTGATCACTAGGGTCCTATTTATAAAAAGGAGGAGACTCTTCAATCGGGTGCAATCAAAAGGTGCCTTTACGTCTGCAGTCGCGTTTTGCACGGCCGCGTCAAGGAAGTTGCACGGCCGTGTGACCCTTGGCGCCAGATTTGAATTTAAGTCTTGACACTTCGCACGGCCGCTCCTGTCCAAGCTGCATGGCCGCTCCATATAATGACACGGCCGCTCCCTCTTCAAGACACGGCCACTCTATATTTTAGGGCCACAAATGGCCTGAAAAAGGCCAAGTGCACGGCCGCTCCATCTTGGCTGCACGGCCGCTCCTTCTGAAATTTAGCTTTGTGTGCTTGATTTGGTTGGTGCTCTTCCATGTCTTTTGCCTTGAAGTGTCCAAGTATCCTTTTGATAAAAATGAACCTAAAACCTGTCTTTAAATGCAAGAAGTATACCAAAAGCGTAAAATATGGAAAATATGAAAAAGGAACTAAAAAGTATATGAAATGAAATGAGAAATGATGTTTTATGCAATAAAAAGTATATAAATCTAAGGATAAATGACTATATAATAGTCACTTATCAGTAGGGGGATACCCTACCACAGGGACTAAGATCGGGCAATATTGGCGGTCTCGGAAAATGACCGAGTATTGGCCCAACTGGAAATCATTGCCACCGAGGCAGAAGGAGGATGCGTGGGAGGAGTTTAAGGTAATGTGTTAATGGTTTTTATTTAAAACTTAAATGTTAGTTTGTTATTAAAATGTTATAATTAATACTCTTTTAGTTTTATAATGTTATCATTATATGTTGTAGGATAAATATTATTGGGCGCCGGAAATCGACGAGGCGACGGCTAGATATGTTTTCGATATACAGGCTCACAAGCTATTTAGGGATTTTATTGGTAACATATTTATCTATCCTTAATTAGTTTAATTAACAATGATTATACTCTTTTAATTTTATAATGTCATCATTATATGTTTACGAGATATTCATATTTTTATAGGTACCACGAAGAGAAATTATTATACTAATCGGCTCGCGGCGGGACAACAGCCCTCGACACCTACTTGGATGACCGAGGAGGTGTTTCGTCAATTTTAAGAATATTGGGGGTCGGATGCGGCGAAGGCTATATCCAATCAGGCCAAGGCCAATAGAGCAGGCTCCTCGGGATCGGCGGAGATGCATACCATGGGGACGATCCCGATCGCCGAGCATCACGACCGCATGGTATGTATGTTAGTTTAAATGTAGTAGTGTATGGATGCTTTTAAATAGATTTATGTACGTATGTTAGCTAGGAGCCATGTTGATGCTATGAAATCCATGATTTTAGTGTAAATGTAGTGTATGCATGCTTTCAAATCAGTTTAAATGTTGCATTTATACAATTTCAAAGTAATAATCTCGCTTATTTTATTTATAGGAAAGGGAGTATGGCCAGAATATCAGTTTTGTGGATGTTTACGCTAACACCCATCTTCGGAATCCTACAGCGCCCGATCAACCTCCGCAATGGGTTGACGATCGCTCTGCTAATGCCTTTATAAGTAAACTATCATTAAATGACTTGATTTTGAATATGTAAATTTATTTATGTACCTTACATTGTGTATATGATTATAATTGTTTGTTTTATTTTGACAGACTGCATATCAAGCCGCCGTTGCTCCCGAAGGAACGCCTCCCGGCGAGTCCATCCCCTTCGTGCCTGATGTTTGGCACTCACTCACCTCTGAGGGACATCCAAAGAGAGGAGCCCGAGTATTAGGGATGGGGGATTACGGGCGGCAATGCCCGTCGACGTCGACCGACCGTCGGCGAAATGTTGCCCCAACCACGTTTCATGATCCGAGGGTCGACAGTTTGCAGGCTACGTTGGATGAGGAGAGACGTGAGCGGGAAAAGCTTGCGGAGGCTTTGGCGGTTCAGACGCATATGCAGGAGGAGACTGATCGGCGTCATGCAGAGACTGAAAGACAATCGGCGCTGTTGATGGCTCGTTTCGACCAGGACCCCCAGGGTAATTTCCGGCCTCCCCCGAGTTGATATTTGAGATATTTGGCGCTGTTGATGGCTCGTTTAGACTTGTTTGTACTATTTTATACTTGTTTGTAAACATTTGAGATATTTTGTACCCGCGGGAGCCCCTCCCCCCCTCCCCCCTCTCCCCCCTCCCCCTCTCCCCTCCCACTCCCCCCTCTCCCCCTCCCCCCCTCTCCCCCTCCCGATTTGGTTCAGTGATATTTAGTCTTTATTTGGTACGCTGATATTTGATTTTTAGTTTTTATAGTTTTAGTTTTATAAATTGAATTGTTATATCAGGCACAAAAAATTTTGGTTTATTGATATTTTAAATTATTTTTTTTTAATTTATTTCAGAATCAGCGACGGAATATTCCGTCACTGATATTAATTTATTTCAATTAATTTTAATTACAACGATAGAAATTTTCGCCGCTATATTAATTAATTTTAATTTAATTTTTGATTATAGCGGCGGAAATTTCGGTCGCTATAATAAAAATTAAATTAAAATTAATTAATTTCAGCGGCAGAAATTACCGTCGCTGAAATTATTTTATTTTAATTTAATTTTGAATTTCAGCGGCGAAAATTTCCGTCGCTGTAATAAAAATTAAATTAAAATAATTTCAGCGACGGTAATTTCCGCCGCTGAAATTAATTTATTTTAATTTAATTTTTATTACAGCGACGGAAATTTCCGCCGCTGAAATTAATTTAATTTAATTAATTTTTATTACAGCGACGGAAATTTCCGCCGCTGTGAATGTGGTGCCCAAATTTTGTGTTGGATTCACGCGAGTTTGAAGACATCCGAGTTATTTGAAAAACGGAGTCGCCACGCCATTTTGATTACCTCAAAACTTTGAATAAAAGGTTTTACTTGGGTTCGGAGGTTAAGTTACCCCTTGGGAAGAACGTTTGGCGTTCACCCAAAGTGCCTTGCCGGAGCAAGTCTCCCAAGATTTCAGTAATCGTGCTTGCTTGCGTGCTTTCTTGTGTGCATGTGTTTGAAAATAAATTGGGGAATGTCCCAAGTTGTCTTCCGGACGTACAAACCATTTGTTGGTTGTCGCTCGGGATTCCTTGGAATTTTATGTATTTGGGATTATGATCCCGTCCTCATCTTATGACTTGTGATCATCGCATTTTAAACCTCGGGACCCTCGGGACTTGCGTGATCGAGAGAATGACTCTCTTTTGGTCAAAGATGAGGTTCTTTAGAAAAGGAGGGTCCTTAGCCCATCAATCCTACGCTTTAAGACGGTCGAGCTCGTATAGAGGCTTCATACTCTTTCTTAAGCGATAATCGGAGATATAGGGTTCAAGGTGTCCCTTTCTAAAGAAATCGTGAACCTTTAATGAAAGGAACGATGTAAAGATAGGATCTTTTACACCGGTCCGTTCCAAGGTTGGGGGAAAGGGGGAAATGCATGATGAAAAAATGACACTTTAATGAAAAGATGACATTTTTGGGTTGCAAATGATGCACTTAGTTTAAGGAAATAATCTTTATTGCACATGATGCATAAAGATTTGATTTTTATGCAAATGATGCATTTTTGTTGAAGAAATTGGCATTCATTATGCAAATGATGCATAAAGATTGCATTTTGAAAAGCATATGATGCTAGTTTATGGTAAAGACATGATCTTTAAAGCAAATGATGCTTGAACAAGGGGTTTTGAATGCAAAGGATGCATTTTTATTGAAAAGATTGAGTTTTTATATGCAAATGATGCATAAAAATGACATTTTATTTGAAAATGGGAGTTTTAGGTGCAAAGGATGCACCTTTATGAAAAGACTACATTTTTATGACAAATGAGGTCTTAATGCATGCAAAAAGGGGAAGGGGATGATAAAGATGTGATCTTTAACTATGAATGCCAAGTCCCAAGCAAGATATATGAATGCAATGAGCAAGTATATCAATTAAAAGCAAGGTTAGGGCGTGCGAGGTTACCAATTGCTTCCTTTGCTTCTTTGGTCGGAGCTAGGAGGAGAGATTGGTCTTGGATCTTCAAGGAGGAGGGAGGGAGCTTCTTGGCCTTCTTCTTCACCTTCTTGAGCCTTCACCAATATTCTTCACGTCTTGGGAGTGACTGAGTGTATTGCTATGGATTGTGTGTATTGTTGTTGTTGTTGAAATGGGTAGAGGAGGGCTCTATTTATAGGCAGTCTGGATAAGGCTAATGAAGCCGTGCGGCCAGAGGCAGCGAGCTAATGCAGCCGTGCGGGCTTATCCACAATGACTCAGCATTCTAGAACCATGCAAGGTGGCATTATTCTAGAACCTTCTTCCTAATTAAGAAAAACGTGTTTTCTTAATTAGGAAGGCTCCCTTCAGCCCTAATTTAATTTGGGACTGTTCCAGGACATTTCCGGAACACTAGGAAGGTCCGGGGAATTACCGGGAAACTTACCGAAATTGCCGGGAAATTTAACCGGAAGGCATGAGCCAGATTTGGGTACTTACAGAAGCCCCTCGGCAACGTCACTTGCAAGGCGAGTGGGGTTGTCGATAGAAAAGGATCCGATCTGGCGAATGCCGAGACGGATTGGATGACCAAGGTGGTCGAGTGGCTGAACCTTTTGGAAGGCTACCTACGTATCCCGGAGGAATCAAGCCAGGCCGTAGTTCGGAATTAGGATCCGCTGGGGGAGGAAGAAGAGAAACTGGTCTCTTGCTGGGGAAGTAGAAGAGAAAATGACCTAAGAGGGCAAGCAATTGATCCTACTGGGGATATGCTAGGAGTGACCAAGGTGGTCGGATATCTGAACTTCTATGAGGGGCTGCTTTATCACTGAGGAGTGACAAAGAAACAGGGTGACCAAAGTGGTCGAATGGCTGGACCTTTTATAAAAGGCTACCTACGTATCCCGGAGGAATCAAGCCTTGATCGTAGTTCAAGCATCACTAGATAGTTAGGAACGATGTCTAGGATTCTTGAGATTTTGACAATTAATGGAGGCTGTCACCTGATTGACAATTACTGGAGGATGTCACCTGATTGAAACTAGAGCTTACGTCACTATCGAGTGGATAGAGGTAGCTAGAGTTTGGTGAACTTGAGCATACGTCTCAATCTCTTTCGAATCAGAGATATGGGTTGCCAAAGTTTGGATGATTTAAGAATACGTCACTATTCTGGATAGAGGTAGCTTAAGTTGAGAGAAACTTGAGCGTACGTCACTATTCTGGATAGAGGTAGCTTAAGTTGATAGAAACTTAAGCGTACGTCACTATTCGAGATAGAGGTAGCTTAAGTTGATAGAAACTTAGCATACGTCACTATTCTGGATAGAGGTAGCTTAAGTTGATAGAAACTTAGCATACGTCACTATTCTGGATAGAGGTAGCTTAAGTTGAGAGAAACTTAAGCGTACGTCACTATTCTGGATAGAAGTAGCTTAAGTTGATAGAAACTTAGCATACGTCACTATTCTGGATAGAGGTAGCTTAAGTTGATAGAAACTTAGCATACGTCACTATTCTGGATAGAGGTAGCTTAAGTTGAGAGAAACTTAGCATACGTCACTATTCTGGATAGAGGTAGGCTCAGTTTAGAGTTTTGACAATTCGGAGGTTGTCACCTAGCATTATCCCGTTATAACGGAATTAACGGAGGCGACTGGGAATAGAGCTTGATTGCTAAAGAGATAAGGGATATTTTCTGAAAAAGATGTTATCTTGGTTAAAAGATAACGGAAATTGCATGCCCAAGTGGAAGGTCCAGGGGCAGGATTGTAATTTTTGCTCAGAGCGAATGAAGCCGCCCGGCATGAGATGGAGAAAAAGGAGCCGTACGGCTAGAGACCTGTTTTTTCCAGATTATTTAAAACAGTTTTGAATGGGCATTGGGCATTATTGCCGCCCAAGAACTGCCGAGGAAGAGAGAGAGAAAGGAGAGAATTTCTTCAAAAATTCTTCAATTCCCTTTGCTTCTATCGATTGGAATGGATCCGGAGGGCAATCCCATACCGAGGCAAGCAAGAAGGAACATCTCCGCGGCTGCGAGAAGGAGGAGAAAGGAGCTCGTTCGGACGGAGAGGAAGTATGACTTCCTTACGCCTCCATCGGAGCTTTACCCGGGGAGAAGGGAGCATAAATCAACGAACCCGCGATCGGTTGGGGTAAGCATTCTCATTTTGCTCAAATCCGATGATTTTGCTTGAATTTTGAATGATTTAGGGCTTGACCCGAATTTTAGGAATTTTCTAGGATTTTTGAATGACTTTGAGATGCATGAACAACCTATGAGGCTAAGAATATGCATGTGCAACTTATTTGATGAAAATTATGAGAATGACTCACTTTTTTCTCGCAAAATGAAGTAAGAATGAGAATTTTCAAAATATGAGACGGAGTTCTTGCCTTGTGCTAGAACTAGGTCAAAATTTTGATTTTCAATGAGAAAACATGATTTTGGAAGATGAAAATGATTCATGCATGCCATTTCTGAAAGAATAATGCTTATGTGCAAAGAATTGTGAAAATTGTGATTTTGTGTTTTAGGAAAGCAATGGGACTTGACATGACGCGTTTCAAGTGATGAAAGACGCTTTTTTGATGCAAATAATGCTAGAAAAATTTTTGTGAATGATTTTCTTTTGAAAACATGTGCATTTTTGTGAATATATGCATGCTTTTGAAAATGATGAATGATTGACACTTCTTTTTTTTTTTGTGCTCGTCTACAGGAGAACAAGTCTAGAGGACCATCGGAGATAGCAGTTAAGCTTTGGCAGAGGATGCCGGATTTTGAGAAGAATGGGGTGAATCCCAAGAATTTGGTGAGGGCTACCGGTCTGGATGCATTTGTAGAGGCCATCGGCAGGGGTGTTCACATCACCTCTAAGAGCAAGGGCTTGGTCCAGGCCCTTTCTGAGTTCTGGTGGGATAGTACCCATAGCTTTCACCCGAGCCGGGGAGAGCCGACAGCTGACTCCTGCCGACTTCACAGCCTATTATCGGCCTACAGCTCACCGGGAGGCCCGTGACTTGAGAGACCATATTACACCCGAGGAGTTCCGTGCTTTGGTTGGATTTGAGCCGATTCCCAAGGGCCGGGATGGAGACGCGGAACGCCGAGGTGGCGCTCGTACTTGCATGCAGAATTTTGCCGCTAACGATGTGACCGCCCAAAGCTGCTAGAGCATTCATATGGTTGATGCTATCAGCCACTATCTTTGCTAATTCTGGGACGCCGGCCATGACTTGCCTCCTCGACTCTTTGGAGGATGTGGATGGGATAGGGACGGTCTCTTGGGGCGAGGCCGGATTGGCGGAGTTGTACTTCTCGTTGGACATGTACAATGAACAAAGCCGCTTCCATGGATCGCTTCTCATTTGCCCTCGAGGTAGTCTCCCTTTTTTTCTTTTCTCTTTTCCCCGTCTTGAGACTTTTATGAGAGAGAGAATGACCTTTTGATGTTTTGGACATGCAGCCTGGTTTTGTGAGGTGATCGGGTTCTTCCCTTGGAACCAAGCAGAGTGATGTCACCATCTTCCCCGCTATGGTTCGCCGGAGGGGAGATGCGAGGATAAATTCACTGGGAAGACCCGGATCACTTTCGACTACAAAATGGTGAGGCCGGTCATCAACATGGGATGGGCACGACGGAGTGGACTTCTACCCTTGGGGCGTATCCGGAGATCTTGCCGGGAGATGCCATTGATGTGACGAGGCAGGAGGTGGCTCACCTGGCCGACATGTGATGTCATTTACTTGGGGACCGTTTCTCGAGGCAGATGGCCATGTCCCTCCATTGGACGCCATTACTCCTCAGATCCTCCAAAGACGGATGCTACAGCCCGTGGATTGGCCGCAGGATGAGATAGCGAGGTACTGTGCAGCGTGGCCGCCGAGGAGTACTTTGACATGGATACCCCCTACGCCGTGTTTGTGGAGCGCCGCCCGAGGACGCCACGTAAGCTAGTGAAGCCGGCGGTCACTCGTGGATATGGGGAGGATGAGCCTACCGACCCGCCGATCCCTCCCGCGCATCCGTCCAATGTGGTCCATGGAGTGCCGAGGAGGATGAGGATACCTCGTCCCCGATGCTAGGGAGCCCCAAGACACCTTGCCGCCCGATAGCACCGCAGTATACTTTTAGGGTCCTTCCCTTTTCAGCTTTCGCATTTTCTCGCTTTTTGCAATTTTCCGAGATTTTTCTCGAGATTTTTCTCGAGATTTTCTCTTCTTTTTCTCAGTTCCAAATCGCACTTACGATAGGCCGGTCGTAGCAATAGGGCCGGAAGGACATGTGTGCCGTCTCTTCGAGGAAGCCGGCTCGCGCTTCGAAGGCGGCAATGGATGCACAGGAGCTCGGGCGCAAGAGACGGCACGTCTGGGGCACAGCGTCTACCTCATCGGCCTCGGAGTACTCTTCCAAAGTGCCATGCCTCGAGGGCGGGACCCAACGCCGACATTCCGGAGCCGCCGGGCCGAGTACGGCACGATAATGTCCATTTGTCCGACGTGAGCGACTGTGAGGACTTGATGAGGGAGGCTAGCATCTATGAGTTGAGCAATGATGAGGAGGAAGAAGAATCGAGGCCTAGGAGGTCTCTAGAATAGATTTGGAACAAAACAAACAATGAACAATTTTTATGCACACTTTGTTTATTTTTGCTTTATTTGGGCGCCGATGGGGCGAAAACATTGTATTTACATTTTATTTACTTTTCTAATTTATGCTTTTTCAATTTGCATATTATCTCGAGCCTTGGGGTGACTTTTTTGCTTGGAATTGGGGCTGAAACTGGGCCAAAATGATTTATAATGGTATATAAATGCTTGAATGGCTTCGGATATGTTTTTGTACGTGTTTTGGTTGAAAAAGTGGGGTGAAAACTCCCTTGGGCAGCAATCTTTGGTTGCCGCAGAATTTTTCTCGCAGAGGGCTAATGTAGCCGTGCGGCATGGCCTTGAGGGAAAATGAAGCCGTGCGGCTTACGCCTGTCTCGAGCCGGTTATTTTCTCGAATAAAAGCAAGGCTTGGCCATTTCATTTCATTTTCACTCTAGACTTGTCCCAATTGTTCCCAGGGCATATTTTGGACCTAAAAGCACCATCTTTGATCACTTTGCGATGGAGAAACCCGTCAGATTGCAAAGGGGGAAGCGAGACCATTTTCTGTCCGATCTTCAATCTTGGGCGAGACATAACTTCCAAAATCACAAGGGGCTGCTTGATTCTTCCTTCAAGATCAAGTCTTTATGGCATTTGAGGGAACTCCCGCCCGATTGGGACCTGATGAGAGCCGCAAAGAAAGTTCGGGGACGTCCGGAGACATGTTTATCAGCTTCTCTTACAACGAAATTGTCCCAACGCACGAAGACTTCAGAGCCTTGATTGGGGGTCCCGAGACTGAGGCTATATCTATTCCGCTGATCGAAGACGTGCCGGTGACGGTAAAGCTTGCATCTTTTCTGCAGATTCCTCTGGGAGAGGCTGAGAGGATGATGGTAGCCCCGGATAGGCTTGACCTTCGATATCCCGGCAGGTTTAAATCTCCAGCTATGGCTGCTACCGCGGTGGCTATGGATGCTTTCATTCTCTGCGTATTCTCTGTTCTGTTCACTGCTGAATCCGTGGGGATTTGTCATAGTGGTCTCTTGGACATGGTCAGAGACTACAGGGCTGGGAAGGATATTGTCCCACTGGTTTTGGGGGAGGCTTTGCATGGGATCGACAGGATGGCTCGGGGAGACCATTTCATGAGGTCCGGGAGTCCGTCTATGTTGACTTTGTGGCTGCAGGAGAGGCTCGGGGCTTTGCCTCTGGGCTTTGCCGACTCGGTGCCCTTGGGTGATTTCTCGGAGAGAGGTGCGCCTAGGCAGCAGAACAGGGTAGCCGGGAGCCGATGATGGCTAGGCTATCCACTTCGGACATCCGTTGGTGGATACCACACCGGAGGCTGCGCATCAGAGGATATTTCAGAGTCTTATGTTGTGAGGGTTCCAGGATTCTCGCCGGTCATCCTTTTATATACCCCGCTTGGTATCCAGGCAGCTTGGGGCTTTACAGGAGCCATTGAGTGATTGGGAGGACATCCGGACCATGGAGGTGGTGTCATTGGACATGAGGGATCCAAACAGCCTTCTCTTTCTTCTCGAGGGCTTGGACATATGCCGCTTTCCCACCTGTGGCTATCTTCGTGAGCAGGAAGAGCACCATCTTGACCACCGTCTACTGGACCGGTATGAGAGGGAGATGGGAGCGACTCGTTATCTTGGAGGATAGACGTCGAGCTTTATTGGGAGCCGATCTGCGACTCGAGTAGGACTCGAGGGAGACCGAGGCTAAGGCGAGTTGCCATAACCGGCCAGGTGATTTGGTCCGAGATATGGAGGCTCGGTACAAGAGGTTGTCCGAGGTCGCTCCTTTGACCGAGGCTCGGAGGAGGAGGTGCGGACTCGTGCTCGGATAGAGAGAGCACTTATTGACACGGGTTTGGTGGAGGCTCCAGTGAGGATACCAGAGGTCGGGATGAGGGATACCGACATTATTGAGAAGAAAAGGAAGAAGACTCGACGAGGCCGAGGAAAAGGGAAGAAGACCAAAGAAGACTCGCCGAATGACGATCGACGCATCTTTTCTTAGGATTCCCTTATTGCCATTTTTGCAAACACATTAGTTTATTTAGGCATTTTATTGTATTTTAGATCTTTTTAGCAGGTTAGCAGAGTCAAGAGGTAGACCGTGCTTGAACTCATCAAGAAGTTTTTAACTTGTAATGAACAAGAAATATTATTTTAGAAATTAGTCAAGACACATTTCATGGAAATTCAAATGTCTTCTTTTTTTTTATTGATCAGGACATATTTCATGGAAACTTAATCGTCCTTTTTATTGTTTAGACCGAACCATATATGGCTGCCTACGTTCCCCTTTTACAAGAAAGGCTAAGGGGCTCAGGTCTACGTAGTTCATTCTGGTGAACCAATTTTTTTTTCATGTGCACTCGTTTTTTGCCTAGACCGCCCTTTTTGGGGTTTTCACTAGCCGGGCATTACTCTTTTTGCACTAAGATTTTTTTTTTTTTTTTTTTTATATGTGCAACCCCGTCTTTGCCTAGACCGCCCTTTTTGGGGTTTTCAAACTTAGCCGGGTATTACTCTTTTGCACTTTTTTTTTTTTTATTTTTTTCTTATTTTTTCTTTTTTTTTTTTATTAGACATAGTATCTTCGGAGTTTATCACCGTTGACTGGGTGGACAAAGGGATTGCCATCCAAGTCTCGCAAGCTTCATGGCTCTTCCCGATAATATCTTCTACGCACCACATAAGGGCCGATCCAAACGGGTTCCCATTTTCCTGTGGGGTTGTCTCCGGTAGGGGGCTTTACTTTCAAGACTAAGTCACCTTCTTTGATGTCTCCGGCCTTGACCTTTTATCAAACGCTCCGCCATTCGCCTCGGTAGGCTCGGGTGTGTTCCATGGCTTTTAGCCTTCTCTCGTCAAGGTGGCTAACTCATCATGCCTACTGCGCAACCATTCCACTTCATTGACACTGTTTTCCAGAGGACCCTTAATGACGGGATTTCCAACTCCACCGGTAACACCGCTTCCATCCCGTAAGTTAGGCAAAAGGAGTTTCTCCCGTGGCCGTTCGACAGACGTTCAGAGCCCCAGAGTGCTAGGTGCAGCTTTTCGGGCCAATCACGACCACGGGTGGCCATCTTCCTGATGATCCGCTCGAGTGTCTTATTAGCAGCCTTCCACGGCTCCATTGGTCTCGAGGTCCGTACGGGGACGACTTGTGGCGAGTAACTCGACTCGACAGCCTATCGCAGCCTTCCTTCGAAGTGTGACCCATTATCGAAATGATCTCGTTGGGCACCCCATATCTCCGCACATTATGTTTTCTTTGATGAACTCGGGCCACTTTTCTCGAAGTGAGGACCTTGTAGGACTTGGCCTCTACCCACTTGGTGAAGTAGTCGATGGCTACCAACACGAACTCTTGCCCATTGCTTCCTGGCCGGGGTTATTTTCCCTATCACGTTAATGCCCCAAGTTGCAAACGGCCAAGGAGTCGTCATGCAAAGATGTGTCATGAGGTGGGAGATGGTTGAGGTTGGCAAACCGCCGGCATTTGTCGCAGTTCGGACGTGCCGAACGCAGCCGTCTCCATGGAGATCCAAAAGTAGTATCCCATTCTCGAGGATCACTTGCATCGTGGCTCTAGCATTCATGTGAGGACCGCAAGGACCATCATGGACTTCGGTCATCAACTCTCTCGCTCTTTCTTGAGTGACACATAAGAGGAGTGGTCCTTGATAGCGTTTCTTGTACAAGTTGCCTCCTAGAATGACATAATGGGAGGCCAACCTTTTCGTGGCTCGCAAGCTTTTGGCTCGACACCTTCTTTTGGTCTACCTTCTTCGTCTCCGAAAGCCGACTCTCCGTCTTTGAGGAATTGGTAAATCCTGATTGTACCAAGGTTCCTTTATGGGCTCGGGTCCCGTGTCCACTTCACAAATGTAAGGCCGGGGCTTCTCTTCTACCCACTCTGAAGGGATTTATGGCTTTTCCCTCGGGGATCTCTACCAATGAGGCTAGAGTAGCTAGGGCATCTCGCGAATCTGTTCTTTTCCCTCGGCAAGTAGTGGAAAGTCACTTCTCCGAACCGTCCAGTCAACTCCTCCATATGGGCATGATACCGTTGCATATTAGGGTCCACAAGCCTTCCACTTGTTGGAGACTTGGTTGATGATCGTGGCCGAGTCTCCGTAAACTTCGAGCTCCTTGACATTTCTTTCTAAGGCGGCCTCCAAACCAAGAATGCAAAGCTTCATACTCGGCGACATTATTCGTGGCA
Organism: Adenophora triphylla var. japonica; assembly: GCA_022495995.1. Lineage (NCBI taxonomy): Eukaryota > Viridiplantae > Streptophyta > Magnoliopsida > Asterales > Campanulaceae > Adenophora > Adenophora triphylla. The sequence continues at coordinate 358,834 of JAFEMH010000998.1, forward strand.
GAAAGTTCAACTTGAGGGCTATGGGGGTATGCTCATCTTTCGGATCGACCAATAGCATTCCTACACCATTTCCTCTTTTGTTAGCGGCTCCGTCAAAGAACAATTGCCATCTATTCTCGTGCTCAACCGCAAAGATCCCTTCATCTCGGGAATTGGGGTTCGTGCCCTCTCGTCTTCATTATCGGGAAGTTCGCCAGTGATCCGACAATGCTTGACCCTTGATGGCCTTTCCGGTCACATAGTTGATGTCGTATTCTCGCCAAGAAGAAGGACCACTTCGCTAAACGCATCGAGAGGGAAGGCTTGTCAAATATGTACTTGATGGGGTCCATTTTCGAGACCAAATTCACAGGGTGGGCTTCGCATATAATGCTTCAATTTGCCGACTACCTGCACTACCCCGCATGTGTCTTTTCACATGCCGAGTAATTGAGCTCACTCCCGTAGCTTCCTACCGACAAAGTAAATGGCGTTTCTACCCGAGAGTCTTTCTTTTCCCGAGCAAGCATAGCCCCAACCGCCGTGTTCAGCGATGCTGAGATAGAGCGTAAGAGGCTTCGTCTATGTGGGGGCATAGTACCGGGGATGTACTAAGTATGCCTTGATCTGGTCAAAGGCATCTTGGCATTCTTCGGTCCATTCTCGTGTCCACATTCTTCTTCATGAGCTTGAAGATGGGCTCGCACATAGTGGTCAACCGATTGACGAAACGGCCGATGTACCGCAATTTACCCATGAAGCTCTTGACTTCGTCCTGGTTTGAGGTGGCCTCATATCCATGATGGCTTTGATCTTTCGGGGTCAACTTCTATACCTCGCTCCGTGACCATATACCCAAGCACTTTTCCCCTTGTCACTCCGAAGGTGCATTTGGCGTGGTTTAGTCTCATGGAATGTTGTCTCAACCTCTCAAAGAATTTTCGTAGGTCAACAAAGTGCCGCCCACCCTCTCCTTTGGAGTGTATTATCATATCATCTACGTAAACCTCAATCTCCTTGTGGATCATGTCATGAAAAAGCGCGGTCGCTACCCTTTGGTAAGTAGCCCCGGCATTCTTGAGCCCGAATGGCATTACCGTATAACAAAGAGGGTTCCCCATGGTGTGGTGAAGGCCGTCTTTCTTGGTCTTCCTCGGCCATCTTGATCTCGGTTGTAGCCGCAAAACCATCAACGAAGGATTTGACTTCGTAGGTGGCAGTGGAGTCCACCAGATGTCTATGTTTGCGTAGGGTAGTCGTCTTTGGGCCGGCCTTGTTCGTATCTCGGAAATCCACACGGCGCACCTTCCCATTGGCCTTGGTTACGGCCACGATGTTGGACAACCATGTCGGATATTCAATGACTCGATGAACCCTACCCGCAGTAGCTTCTCAATTTCTTCTTTGACCCGTAGAGACCATTCCGGCTTGATCTTTCTCGCTCGCTTTACCGGCTTAGCATCTCGGTGCTAAAGGGATTCTCGTGTTCTACTATCGAACCTGTCTAGCCCCGGCATATCTTTGTATGACCATGCAAACACGTCGACGTATTCTCCGAGCCTCGATCAATCTGTCCCTTTCAACCCCCCGGAAGAAGCTTCCAATCTCAGGTCTCTTTAGGTTCCTCAATAGTACCCAAGTTCACACTTATCAAAACCTCCTCGGCAAACTGGGCCCGATTTTCCTCTTTTTCCGAAACCCGCTTAAAGATTTCTTTAATGTATTGTTCGTTTAGTGTGTTTGCATCTTGTTCAAATGATTCATTATTAACCGTTGTTAAGTTTTGAGTTAATTTATCATTTGTTAAGTTGGCAATAAGAGGATAATCGTAAAGATTTGTCATTTCATTCAAGATAAGGGGAAAGATGACATCGATTACATTTTCATAATCCTCAGCGTGAGGCCTTCGGATGACTCTCGAGGACCGGAATTCAAAGATTCCCGACTCGACCGAATAGACGCTACCGACTCGGACCCTACACTACTTATTGACTCGAGGGGGACTTGACAAGGGTTGGACCGGGATCTCACTCCTTCTTGCCGTTGCCCCGGGAGTAGCAGCCTTGTCGGCGTTGTCATTTGATTGTGCACTCGCGGATCATTATTGCCTTTGTCGACACCAATTCCATAGGAAGTACTCTACCGATCTCGGCGGAATCTCCTTTCGAACTTAACTTCATCCATTTGTACCTCCGGGCAAGAGGACCGGTTGTGCTTTCAAAGATCCGAGATACAAATTTCTCTTCATCCCAAAAGTCTTCTCGGCTTGTTCACTCTTCTCTCTACCTTTTCCCAAACAGGGGTTGGGAATGATACTCGGGAGTAGTAAGAGCCATTACAAACACATTATGCTCATCATGGGTAATGAAGGGTTCTGGAGAGACTTTCATTAACATGGCTTGTTTTACTTCAAACTCGCAGCCTTCATAAGTGAGCCTTTCTTCTCGTAATCTTGACCATGGTTACCGGTTCGATGTCGTAGAAAAGAGGCCGAGCTCGACAACATTAACGAAATCGCTCCGACTATGGGTCCAAACCGTCCCTCCATGGCGGCGGCATTAATCGTATCTTTCCATTTCCCGTAATTCAAAGATAAGGAATATTGAATTTCAGATATCTATGACCTGGATTTCCAAAACCGTTTCCATTCGTTCCTCCGAACTCGATCATGTTGACTTGATTGTTAGCGTGAAGAGGATTCTTGACCACATTGGGACCCCGAGGTGGTTCTAACTTGCCTTCTTCAACTAGGCGAGAGATCGTGAGCTTCGTGTAGGTGCAATCATTAGTGTTATGGCCATGATAATTGTGAAAGCGACAAGTGTTTGGTCTCGTCCATTCTCGATACCTGGGGTTCCCGGGCTTCCAGCTTCCAAAGGTCTCGATGAGTCCTTGGGCTACCAAACCGTCGAAGACCTTTTTCTAGTGGCATTCCGAAATCTTCAAGAAAAGATAGAAAGGGAGCTTTGGCTTTGCAGCCAGCCTTGGCCTCGCATTCCGTCCCGCTTTCTCATTCTCGAATGTAATTAACCGCGCCAATCACTTCTTTTCCTTTCACGGTGACCGGGGCATTTGACACCGGTGCTTTGTAGCGATAAGAACTGGCTGCCTCGTGGCCGGGCCATATTGAAGGCATTCTCAAACTTGGTGCCGGCATTTACCATTGCCCGAAGGTCGATAGTAGTAATTGCCAATTTGGACTCTTAGTTGAGGTTTCAAGCAAGATTGGAAGATCTCCATCTGTTCCTCTTCATTGAGTGGGGTCATCATTTCACCGAGCTTCCAATTCCATCTCTTGTAGAATTCACTTACCGGCTCATCTCGAACGTTGTAGGTACCCCGTAGGTCATTCCGCCGGTTTCCCAATTCAAATTGGCCTTATACTTTTCTAGGAACGTTTCCTTGATCTCGGTCCCAAGTAGCTCGGGCCTCTCGGTTTCACATGCAGAACCACCTAAGAGCCGAACCTTTTAATGATAACCGAAAATGATCGGCCATTTGTTGCCGTGTACAATCTTTGGCTCTCATGGCAAGAATGTAGCTTTCAATGTGAGTCCGGGGACAAATCCGCCGTTGAACTTTTCAATTTCTCGGCATTCGGAATTTTGGAGGGAGAGGGACAACTTTGCCGGGATCGGTGATCCGGTATGCCGTCCTCTTGGTGTCTATTTCCCCAAACTTCTCTTGCATGGACCTAACTTGTTCCATTAGCCAAGCCATGTCGGAGTCGGGGATGGTTTAGGATTGCTCGATTCCGGAGAAGGCTTATCCGATTTGGGTGGAAGGACAAGAGGTGGCACAAATGGTAGCCGGTACCAAGGCTCGGGGATCTTTGGAGGGGAAGTAAGTGTAAACTTGACCAGGTCCCGTGTTCCCGTGAGATCGGCCTGAGGCATAGGAATTAGGCTCATAATTTCCGAAGTAGGAAAAGGATACGGAACCTCCCGGGGTCCGTGGGCAAAGTTGGAGGTGGAAGATCTCGCCGTGGCGGGACATGAATTGTAAGGATCATTGAGCTGATTTTGAGGCCTAGGGAATGCCCGGGATGGCCCATACCGAGGAGAGGGAGTGAATCCCATGGGGTAATGCAGAGGCCGCGTAACCGGGATAGCCGAGGCGTTTGCTTTCGTTGATAGGGAACAAAGCCGGGTCTCATTTGAGGAGGTGAGGGTGTCGGGATCCCGATGGCTTGAGATGTTGGAAAGGATCAAGAGGGGTAATCCCGGATAAGGGATCGTATGAGGATGGAGGAGGGCATTGGTTATAGGTTGATGGAGCCGAGATGGCCGCTTCGGAGGCTCATCTTCTATCATCACCAAGGAACCGCTGGGCTCGACCACTATTTGAACTCCATGACGACGAAGCGCTTCAATGAGCGTGGCTTGCTGTTCCTCATGGGCCTTACGACTGTTTTCAAGGGCTAAGGTTAGCTCTTCTTCCCTAGTCATCTCGGTTACCCAAACCAAGATCGTTCTCTCGTCAAATCGGCCATTCTCCGACTCTCGAAACCGAGGATTCTCGCGAACTGTCTCGAGGATTCTGCGCTAACAAGTCGCCGACCCGGTGTTCTCACCCACTTCTTTCTCGCGGGGAAAGGGATAGGAAAGGTTTAGACTCGGGGTAGGTGTTTAGGGCCGAAGGCTCGTGCAATATGCAAATTAGAATCTTCAAGTTTACTTAAAATGTTGTCTTTTATTAATATCTATTTGGTTGGAAAAGGGGTTCCGCCCTTCTTTTTCACAACTACTCTAGATCCCGGATCGGTGGGTTCCGTCACTACGTCTATAAGCCCCTCGTATTCCACCCGTATTTCGACCTCCCAGGTGGACACCCGGCGAGGGTCCTATAGGGCACGCGGATCCCACCGACCGAGAGTAAAGAACGCTCCTATCGGGCCTAGCGGGTCATAGGACCTTTCAACGCACGAGCGATGCGGATTATAGTCAAGGCAATACCGGGAAAGTCTCGTCTCTCTGCCTTGACGGATCTTTGACAGAGTTTCGCTTGAGCGAATGACGGTTTTTGACTTTCGGTAATGTCCGAGAGAATAATAGGCATGGGTCGGGCGGTAAAAAGCCGGATGACTCAGTGTCACATTGAACTTCGTTGCATACGCGGCGTGAGTCGAATCGAAGTCAATGCCGGTCAAGATCTTGCCAATTTTTCCTTGTCGGAATTTTGGCAGAGCTTCGCTTGAGCGAAAGATCTTTTGATTTTTTGGCAAAGACTCGGTCTTGACTCTTACGCATTCCATGCAAGTCAAGGTCAATAGTCAATGTCGGAGTCAAGATCCCACCGATTTTTCCTTATCGGAATTTCGGCAGAATTTCGCTTGAGCGACAATCTTGGCTTCCGTTATGAGCTAAGGCTTAACCTTTACGTGGGTATGCAACCTGGGCTATATGACACGGACTAGACCAAAAACCAACCAAAAAGTCACGGTTTTTGAAATGTGTGACACGGACCGTGCATTGGTCGACACCGGCCGCCATGGGGAGGTTGGGATGATTCCGTGCGCGCCCGGAGCATCGTAAGGCTGTCCGTGGCTGCACCGGAACCACCCTCGGGTTTGAAGGACGTGCGTGCAAAAGTGTACAGATATATCGGTGCGCGTAGTGTGCGGTCTCCTAAAAATGTTCCTTTTTGAGTTAAAATAGAGATTTTCAAATGTGTTTTAAAGGAATGATTTTCGGGACGGGGAGAATGCAACACATAAGCACGTAAATTTTCTCGGGAGCCCCGCCGCCATGGAGCCGAATAGCCCCAAGCCGCTAGGACCGCCAGATTAACCATGATTTTTCCCGGTGGAATTGCCACCGAGGTCGCCCGGCCGAATCCAATGAGGATTGAGTCGTACGACTGCATGGATCAATTTTCCAGGTTCCACTCCTTTCGCTATTTTTCGGGTTGTTTCCCGTTTCAAAGTATGCACAGATTCCAAGATGCAAATGATGCAATGCATGGTAAAGAAAGCAAGCGCGATTAATGAAATCGGCGATGGGAGTCTAACCCGCTCAAAGGGAAAAGCTTTCTTCTATTTTTCAAAATTGTTTTTCGAAAAGGGATACTGGTACGTGGATTGTTAAACCACCGGTTATCCCAACTCCCACATCAGGGAATGTACAGGAAGGGTAAGTGGTTTCCACCTATATACCGAGTATCGATTTTTGTTTTGAAAATAAAAGCTTTTCTCCTTTGGGATATCCCCAGCGGAGTCGCCAAACTGTGAATGTGGTGCCCAAATTTTGTGTTGGATTCACGCGAGTTTGAAGACATCCGAGTTATTTGAAAAACGGAGTCGCCACGCCATTTTGATTACCTCAAAACTTTGAAAAAAAGGTTTTACTTGGGTTCGGAGGTTAAGTTACCCCTTGGGAAGAACGTTTGGCGTTCACCCAAAGTGCCTTGCCGGAGCAAGTCTCCCAAGATTTCAGTAATCGTGCTTGCTTGCGTGCTTTCTTGTGTGCATGTGTTTGAAAATAAAGGGGGGGGAATGCCCCAAGTTGTCTTCCGGACGTACAAACCATTTGTTGGTTGTCGCTCGGGATTCCTTGGAATTTTATGTATTTGGGATTATGATCCCGTCCTCATCTTATGACTTGTGATCATCGCATTTTAAACCTCGGGACCCTCGGGACTTGCGTGATCGAGAGAATGACTCTCTTTTGGTCAAAGATGAGGTTCTTTAGAAAAGGAGGGTCCTTAGCCCATCAATCCTACGCTTTAAGACGGTCGAGCTCGTATAGAGGCTTCATACTCTTTCTTAAGCGATAATCGGAGATATAGGGTTCAAGGTGTCCCTTTCTAAAGAAATCGTGAACCTTTAATGAAAGGAACGATGTAAAGATAGGATCTTTTACACCGGTCCGTTCCAAGGTTGGGGGAAAGGGGGAATGCATGATGAAAAATGACACTTTAATGAAAAGATGACATTTTTGGGTTGCAAATGATGCACTTAGTTTAAGGAAATAATCTTTATTGCACATGATGCATAAAGATTTGATTTTTATGCAAATGATGCATTTTTGTTGAAGAAATTGGCATTCATTATGCAAATGATGCATAAAGATTGCATTTTGAAAAGCATATGATGCTAGTTTATGGTAAAGACATGATCTTTAAAGCAAATGATGCTTGAACAAGGGGTTTTGAATGCAAAGGATGCATTTTTATTGAAAAGATTGAGTTTTTATATGCAAATGATGCATAAAAATGACATTTTATTTGAAAATGGGAGTTTTAGGTGCAAAGGATGCACCTTTATGAAAAGACTACATTTTTATGACAAATGAGGTCTTAATGCATGCAAAAAGGGGAAGGGGATGATAAAGATGTGATCTTTAACTATGAATGCCAAGTCCCAAGCAAGATATATGAATGCAATGAGCAAGTATATCAATTAAAAGCAAGGTTAGGGCGTGCGAGGTTACCAATTGCTTCATTTGCTTCTTTGGTCGGAGCTAGGAGGAGAGATTGGTCTTGGATCTTCAAGGAGGAGGGAGGGAGCTTCTTGGCCTTCTTCTTCACCTTCTTGAGCCTTCACCAATATTCTTCACGTCTTGGGAGTGACTGAGTGTATTGCTATGGATTGTGTGTATTGTTGTTGTTGTTGAAATGGGTAGAGGAGGGCTCTATTTATAGGCAGTCTGGATAAGGCTAATGAAGCCGTGCGGCCAGAGGCAGCGAGCTAATGCAGCCGTGCGGGCTTATCCACAATGACTCAGCATTCTAGAACCATGCAAGGTGGCATTATTCTAGAACCTTCTTCCTAATTAAGAAAAACGTGTTTTCTTAATTAGGAAGGCTCCCTTCAGCCCTAATTTAATTTGGGACTGTTCCAGGACATTTCCGGAACACTAGGAAGGTCCGGGGAATTACCGGGAAACTTACCGAAATTGCCGGGAAATTTAACCGGAAGGCATGAGCCAGATTTGGGTACTTACAGCCGCTGAAATGAAAATTTAATTAAATTAAATTGATTTAACGGAGGAAATTTCCGTCGCTGGAATCATTAAATCACCGGCGGAATTAAATTCCGTCGGTAAAATAAAAAAATAGCGGCGGAAATTGACCCGTCGGAGCACTGCGACGGGCTGGTAGCGGCGGACCACCGACGGAATTTTTCCGCCGGTGTTTATATTTAGCGACGGAAATTTAATTTTAGCGACGAAAATTTTCGTCTCTAAAACACCTTTTTCTGGTAGTGTTTGTTGGTCCATATTTCAGGTTAATACATGGTTGGATTAATTGCGAAAGACAAGGAAGAAGTTGTTGAAGGAGTTATTCATAAATAGAGATTTACGAATAAACTTTGCTTGGTCCATATTATTTGTTGATAAAAGAAAAACGTGGGAAGACCAAGTCTTGTGGGTTGTTGCTGATTAGTTGAGGAAGTACAATGCCAAGAAAGCAAGAGAGTACAAGGTGATAAAGCAATGACTTGGGCATCAAGTTTCGATTGCTACATTTAAGGGGAGTTGGCGCATGAAGAGGAAATCAAGCCAAGAATATTCTCCACTCCTCTCACACGATCTGAAGATCCAAGGCTGTTATTTTGGAGTAGCCTCCAAGACATTTGAAGGCTATAAATAGGCTAGGTGTGGTTCATTTGAAGTATGTCAAATATCGAATAGCAAACACACACACCTTAGCACAAGAGAGACAAAGTTCCTTTGGTTCGCATAATCCTTCCTCCCTTGTGATTCTAGCTTAAACACTGAGTGTTTAAGAGAGTGTTGTCTAAGGATAGGATTCGTGCTTTGTCTCATTTAGTTCCATAGAGCATTATCATTGTATTAGCAATAGGGAACTTTCGGCTTTGTAATTTTTCTATATTGATTATAAAGTCTTTGCCATCTAGGCACACTCAAGTTATATATTTATATAAATTGAGAAAATTATATCTTGTGTTATTTATTTCCGCTGCACAAAGTTTTTACAAACTATTTAATTTGATTTGTGTGTGCTATCCGTCAGTGTGTTATCCAAGGTGTTGGGTAACATCTACGGTAACATCTCTTTCCAGTGAAGCCATTGACAATTTCAATTGGTATCAGAGCAGGTCACTTGACGATACTAAGTGCTTGGTCTAGGTTTCATGGCTTATGATCTGGCTAATCCTAACCATAAGCGTCTTCCTGTGTTAGATGGCTCGAATTATTATTATTATTGGAAGATTCGTCTACGCTCGCATATCAAATCAATTGATCTTCGAGCATGGCGATCTATAACAAATGGTTACTCCTTACCAATGTTACCTGCTGATGAGGATGGTGACGTTTAAGTCAAACCTGAATTAGAATGGAACATGGAAGAGATCAGCCAAGCTAATTTCAATGGAAAGGCGCTTAATGCCATTTTTGAGTGGGTTGATATGCATATTTTCAAACTTATTCAAAATAGTTCCACTGCAAAAGAAGCATGGGACATTTTACAACGTTTTTGTGAAGGTGATGGCAGTGTGCGTGAAACTAAGCTTAGGGGTCTTACTAGCAGATTTGAAAGATTAAGGATGGGTGAAAATGAAACTATTCCTTCTTATTTTGAAAAATTATTTGATATTGCTAATGAGTGTCAATTGTTGGGTGAACCTTTTACCAACAAACAACTTGTCTCAAAAGCAATTAGTACCCTTCCCGAGCGTTTTAATATGAAAGTTTCATCTAGTGAAGAGGCTCACAATCTTTCAACTATGGATATCAATTCTTTAATGAGTATTTTGAAAAACTTTGAGTTAAATCTCCTAGATCAAAGTAAAGCATCTAAGGGGAAAAATGTTGTTTTGAAAACTCAAACCTCGAGTTCTTTGGAAGAAAATGAAGATGAGGTTTTTGAAGAAATTGATGAGAATGCCAGTGTTGCTTTACTTGCTAGAAAATACAATTATATGGTTAGAAAGTATAACAATGAAAAAATGCAGGTGAAAGCAAAGGAGAAGCAAACCAAGGTTTATGATTCGATGCCAAAAGGACTTTCCCATCTAACCCAAAGTTGAACCCAAGAAGAGCATCTTCAGATCAGTTAAGGTCTGATCCAAAACACATTGAATCCATTCAATGTCATGCTTGCTCGGGTTGGGGTCACTATTCCAATGAGTGTGCAAATACACTAAGGAAGAGAGGAAAGAACCTATGGGTTTCTCTCAGTGACGATGAGGATAAAGGACCATCTCAGGAGGAAGAATCTGATCAAACAACCATGTTTGTCACAGTAAGTAACACGGAAAAGGACAGTGTTACCCAAGGTGTTATCCAGTCTGAGATAACACCTGTGATCACACCCGATGTATGATGAATTATGTGATAATACTGCTGTTTGTTTTGTTAGCTCTTCTAACCCTGATACAGGAAGTACACAAGAGGATGAGCAGAGCAAAGATGACCTCATCTCCGGGTTAAAAGATCTTTATGAGGCGTTGCTCGTAGAATGGAAGAAAGAGAACAATTTGGTTAAGTCCTTAACCAAGAAGAATGAAGGACTCCAGGTCTATGTGACTCATATAGAGATTCAAGCAACCAAGAGAGAAGTCGAGCTTGAAAGAGTAAAAGGCAAATTGACTCTAGCCGAAACCACCTTGAAGAAGCTCAACATCGGATCTACCAAATTGGATGAGATCTTGAACTTGAGTACACCTCTCAAAGCAGATATTGGTTTCCAAGAATCTTTGAATAGTATTATTTCTACTTTGTATATGAATGATAATGAGAATTGTTTTGTTAAGGAACGGTTTTTTGACAAAGATTCTTCTTCAAAAGAACCATGTGACAAAGGGAAGGTGTGTCAACATTGTCACACACCTGGATATTTTAAAAATAAATGCTATATTGTTTCGAAAAAATTGTCCAGTCCCTTGGTGTTACCTAAGGTGTTGCCCAGCACACAGGATAACACACCCAGTCAGAATGGTAAAAATTCAAAAAAAGGTGTGGAAACCAAAAGCTAATCTGAGATGTGATGTTGTTTACACTGCTTTAAAAACAAATATTGAAGGTTCTTGGTACTTTGATAGTGGGTGTTCACGTCATATGACAGGAACAAAATTGTTTTTAAAAGACTACGAAACGGTTCATGGGGGTAGTGTAACGTATGGTGGTGGGAGCAAGAGTAATATCATTGGGAGAGGGACACTAAATGTGTCTGGATTTCCAACCTTAAAGAATGTCTTACATGTTGATGGACTTGTAACTAATTTAATTAGTATTAGTCAACTTTGTGATGATAACTTAGAGGTGAAGTTTAATAAAGATACTTGTGAAGTTTATGACAAGACTAACAATTGTGTTATGACAGGTACAAGATCTAGTGATAATTGTTATCTTGTTGAAGACAAGCAAGTATGCCATTCGGTAAAAATTGATGACACTACATTGTGGCCTCAAAAGTTGGGACATGTTCACTTTCGTAACATAGAAAAGATTGTTAAACTAGATGTTTTCCAAGGCACTTCGAGTCTTGATCTTAAACAAAAAATTGTTTGGGAGGATTGTCTCAAAGGGAAACAAACTCGTGTTACCCATAGTGCTGCCCAACACAATGAGCAACACACTGGTACGACACATTGTTTTCAACTCTTGCACATGGATTTAATGGGTCAACTTGAGATAGAAAGTTTTGGAGGCAAGAAATATACTTATGTCATTGTTGATGATTTTTCAAGATTTACTTGGGTTTATTTTTTAAGGGAGAAATCTGAGACTTTTGAAAAGTTCAAAATCTTGCACTCTAAGATCAAAAATATGTTTTGTGCTTCAATTTTTCGAATTAGGTCCGATCATGGGAGGGAATTTGAGAATGTTTCTTTTTCAAATTTTTGTAAAAGAAAAGGTATTCACCATGAATTTTCAGCTCCAAAAACACCTCAACAAAATGGGGTAGCTGAAAGGAAGAATAGGACTTTACTTGAAATGACTCGTGTGATGTTATTTTCAAAAAGAATTTCGAAAAGATTTTGGGCAGAGGCACTAAATACGGCTTGTCACACGGCCAATAGAGTTTTTCTAAGACCCGGCACAACCATGACTCCATACGAAATTTTGAATGGTAGGAAACCAAAAGTTCATTATTTTCATGTCTTTGGTTGTGTGTGTTACATTCTCAATGATCGGGACTACTTAGAAAAATTGGACTCTAAGAGTGATAAGGCCATTTTTCTTGGGTATGCTTCAAATAGTCGTGCATATAGGGTATTTAATCTAAGGTTAAAAACCATTCAAGAATCTATGAATATTGTTTTTGATGATCACTCAAGTATTGCAGGAGAAAGTGTTCAAGAGACACCCTTGGAGCTGTTGGAAGAAGTCAGACCAGAAGGTGTTACCACAGGTGCTACCACAAGTGCTAACACGGATAGTAACACAGAAACAGAGCAGGGTGTTACCATTGATGAGATAACACCTCAGATAGCATCTGATTCCAGCCTAGTAAATGAAGATCAAGAAGGAGTTGAAACTGAGGTTCACGAGAATGTGAGAAGAGATCCTCCACCTAGAATCAGTAGGAATCATCCTGCAACCCAAGTAATTGGGGAGGTGAATGAGGGTGTACAAACAAGACATAAGGATCCCATTAGTTAGCGTGACATGGTGAGGTATGTGTGCATGTCCACCACATACTCAAAGGTAACATACTCTTGTTTTACTTCATCCGTAGAGCCTAAAAATGTGATTGAAGCTTTAAAAGATAATTTTTGGATTCAAGCAATGAAAGATGAACTTGATCAATTTGCAAATAACAATGTTTGGTCTTTAATACCCCGTCCCTCAAACACTAATGTCATTGGGACAAAATGGATTTTTAAAAATAAGACCGATGAATATGGAAACATTGTTAGGAATAAGGCTCGTCTTGTGGCTCAAGGCTATACACAAGTGGAAGGTGTCGACTATGATGAAACCTTTGCACATGTGGCTAGAATTGAGTCAATAAGACTTTTATTGGCCATTGCTTGTTTTTTTAAAATCACATTGTTTCAAATGGACGTCAAAGCAGCATTTTTAAATGGATACTTAGATGAGGAAGTTTTTGTTGAACAACCAAAAGGCTTTGAAGATCCATTTCAACCAGACCATGTGTATAGACTTGATAAAGCTCTTTATGGGTTGAAGCAAGCTCCACGTGCATGGTATGGTAGGTTAACTAGTTTTTTACTAGAGTATGGTTTTACTAGAGGAGAAGTAGATAGGACTTTATTCATTCTTAAACATGGAAAAGAACTTGTCGTGGTTCAAATCTATGTTGATGACATAGTATATGGCTCTACATCAAAAACTTGTTTAAATGATTTTGTAGAGGCTATGACATCAACATTTGAAATGAGCATGATGGGGGAACTTAACTTCTTTCTAGGCCTGCAGGTTAAGCAATCAAGTGAAGGGATTTTCATCTCCCAAAGCAAATATGCAAGGAACCTGGTGAAGAAGTTCGGGTTGGAAGGTTCGAAGAGCTCAAAAATTCCTATGGGCGCTTCTCTCAAGATTGGAAAAGATCATGTGGGAGAAGATGTTGATCCAACCCTATATCGTTCCATGATTGGTAGCCTCCTTTACCTTACTTCTAGTCGTCCTGATTTGATGTACAGTGTGTGTGTATGTGCTAGATATCAATCCAATCCTAAAGTGTCTCACCTAAATTTTGTGAAAAAGGTCATTAAATATGTATCTGGAACTAGTGATTTAGGGATTTGGTATAGTAAATATACTAATACTAATTTAGTAGGCTTTAGTGACTCGGATTGGGCAGGGGATATAGATGATAGGAAAAGTACAAGTGGGGGTGTTTTTACTTGGGAAATAATTTAGTATCATGGTATAGTAGAAAACAAAATTGTGTTTCATTATCCACAGCTGAATCAGAATATGTAGCAGCTGGTAGTTGTGGTTCACAACTAATTTGGTTAAAACACATGCTTGATGATTATGGTCTTGATAGTAATATGTTGACCTTATACTGTGATAATTTGAGTGCTATTAATATTTCCAAAAATCCTGTACAACACTCCCGTACCAAACATATTGACATCTGTCATCATTTTTTAAGAGATATGGTAGATAAAAAGATAATAAATATAGAGCATATTGATACAAAGTATCAACTTGCTGATATTTTCACCAAACCCTTAGACCATGATAGATTCTCTAGTCTAAAGAGATCTCTTGATCTTTATATTCTCTAAAAATGTCCTCTGTTGTAAGGTGTTACCATGGGTGCTGATATCACCTGGGGTAACACATGTATACTAGTGCATTTTTTTTTTTGCTTGTTTGGTTTTATTTTTCTGTGCTATAAGGATTCTTATAGTTCTTTGAGCTTTGAGAGTTCTCACGGCTGCACATGCTGACCTTTTTGTTATTGTAGGATAACACCCTGAATAACACACTTGCTAAAACTTCCTTTGTGCTCAAAGTGACAAAGTCACTAATGTTGGTATATGATAAATAAAAAGGCAAAGAGGCAAATCTTATACCATACTATTATCTCGAGCTCGGGGCACGACGTTCGCTGCGACGATGCACTCTTGCCAATGAGAATGTATGAAGTGATTTATGCTTAGTATTAGGGACATGGAGCTCGCTACTATAGTGTACCCTACTTGAAAGGCATAAATCAATGAAACTTTACACTTGGAATAAGACTCGGGGCACGGAGCTCGTTACTACGATGCTTCCTTGTTTAAAGAAGTGTAAAAGAATTTTTATAAATAGCTATGCCTCTTATTTTTACAAGCTTGTTATGCCTTAAGTGTTTGAAAATAGCTAAGCTTGTTATGCCTTAAGTGTTTGAAAAAGAAAATATTTATCAAGGGGTTTTTATCATATGTGTTATCCTAGGTGTTACCATCATTGCCATTAACATATTTGTATGTGCTATATTATTTTTTATTCCTTATTTTCGGTTTGTTGTTTAAGTTTTTGAACTTTGAAAGTCTTTTTTAATTAAGAGTTTACAAAGTTTGAAAAAGTCTTTAACAAACCTAGTTTATCTTTAGTAAACAAACTCAAATAACTAAGTCCTAAAATTTAGGGATTTGATTTTCAAAATTTATATGGACTTGGTATATTTGTTGTGTTTATTATTTTTATTTCCGTTTTTTTTATATATTTAAAAATTAAAAATTAAAAAATCTGAAAATTAAAAATTAAAAATTCGAAAAAAAATAATAAAAAAAAATTCAAAATAATGGCCGAATGTTTTATTTTTGTGTGAGGAGTTTGTATTGATTTTTGTGTGGCTAGAAAATAGGGGGAGTAATTAACTAATGTAATTATATTTTGTGGCTAGAAAATAGGGGTAGGTTGATTAATTAAAATGAGTAAAAATAGGTGGTGATAAGGTAAGTGGGAAGAGTCATGTCAACTTAATTACCTTAGCCTCTCAATCACTTCCTAACTTAAATCCCTATTTTCTCTCCTCTCTCTCTAACTGCCTCACCCCCTTCTCTCTCTACACGGTATAAACACTCCCTCCGTCACTGTCAATCTCTCTCTCTCTCAAACCATCCAAAAATCAACAACCTTCCAAAATCCCTAAACCTTCCTAAACACTAACCATGGCAACCCCTACCAAGAAGCAATCCGCCCCATTGGAGGTCTCTCCGGGCGTTGGCTCAAGTGGTCCAAGTCAAATGGACACTTCGAACACCCCTCTCAATGTGTCTCCGGCAATGACAATGTCGGTTGATGATCCTCCATTGGTGACAACAATGGCGCAACCCTTGCCCATTGTGACTCTACCACCTCTTCCACCCATTCCGTCTACCAAAAAGACCAAAAGAAAAGCCATTGCTCACAAACCCTCGGTTCATGTCGCCAAAAAGAGAAGCTCGAGTAGGCTCACTGCAATGAGGAACAAAGGGACTTTAAAATCCAACACATCTTCCGATCCAGTTGAAGTTTCAGAAGAATCCTCTCTTGGTCTCTCCTCGGCTCATGTTTCGGATGAAGACTTCCATGCTGACGCTGAAAAGAGCCAATCTGCAGAGACATTCGAAGATTGAGGGCTTGAGAATGAAGAGCCTCTATATGAAGTTGTGAAAAGAAACATTAAAGGCAAAGGCAAGCATGCTGCTGTCAAAGATGTTACCCAGAAAGCTGCAACACCCAAGGTAACATCCTCTGTTTCTAAAGCTTCGAAGTCTTCTATCAGTGAGTTTGCCTATTCTGAGTCCACTGATTTTCTTGAGAAAGAGTTTGAAGATGTGAATGTTGCTTTTCCAAAACATTACTTTTCATTGGAATTTTATCGAAATGAAAATATGGAGTTTTGGTTGAAACATAGTGACACGAAAATTCTCTAAGAAAAGCACATTGATTAGGTTGATTTCAAAAAGCATGGTGTATTTCAGTTCTTGGAGGATAGAAATTTTTTGAAAGCTAACTTGCACCCTTCGAAATTTGTTGAAGCTATTGTCAAAAATTTCTATGCCAACCTTCAAGCCAACCTAGATAATGAGAAGTCCGATCAATTTGGAAATGTGTTTTTAAGGAATAGAATTTTTTCTATTACACCTTCTTTGATCAACAAAACTTTGGGACTCCCAAATATGGATGATGATGGTCCTATTGTTCATAAGAATGAAATTGCTATGTTTATCTCTCATAATGTCGTGCATGAATGGCCACAGAATCCGAATCCCAAAACCAAAGTTCATTTTCTTGCTTCCCGTCTCACTTCACTCTTTGTCGTGCTTCACAAGCTTTGTATTTTTAATTGGGTTCCTACAACCAATGAACAATATGTGACTTTGCAACAAGCCGATATATTGTACAAGTTGGGGAAAAATCAAAGGGTGAATTTGGGTAGAGTGATCTTTAGGCACTTGGCTTCATGGGGTAAAAGAAAGGATATTTCAATGTTTCCATACCCTTCCTTGATATTCCAAGTCTTAAAAGCTCAGAAAATACCCATTGAGGAGTCGAATGTGTACACCCAAGCTCTTGATCTATTTGCTATAGATACTCAGCTGACTAAGAAGAATACTAAGAGTGTAAGGTACACTGGTGATCTTCCTTGGTCAAAGATAAATGAATTTGGGTCAAGTGAAGCGGTTCATGCTAAGGGTGTTACTCATACTGTTACCCCGAATGTTACTCCAAAATCTCCAAGTTTTTCAGGTACAGATGCAGCTCATGTTCTTGCTAATGTGTACAATTTGTTGGGGAATGCTTCACCAACAATACCAAAGACCACAGTTTTGGCATTTCTCCACAAACAAACTACTGCCATTACCGAGATTGTGCAAGGATGGGCTAAGCTCAAGGAAATTACTGATGAGTTTATCCGGCAGGTTTCTTCCCAAACTGGGGGAGATAATAGTGCTGATGGAGCTGGTCCAAGTGGAGGTGGTGGTGGAGATGCCAGTGGTGCTGCTGCAGATGTAATTGAAGGTGCTGCCACAGATGCTGGAGATGAAGAAGGGGAAGAACAGGAGGAAGAAGAAGCTGATGATGAGCAAGAAGAGTGAGTACAATACATCGCCTGAAGGTTGATGTTGCCACTCTTATGGTTATGGTATTTTTGGTGGTTGAAAAACAATTTACTTTTATGTTTTTATTCGAAACATGTTCTAAATACTTTGGTGGTTTGTTTTATTTGATTTTGTTTTTTTTAAACTTTTAGGGTTGTTTGAACTTGAAGTATCTTTGTAGCTTTGGTTTATCTTTGGTACTTTAGGTTGCTAGTTATTTGGAAAACGTATTTTGAAAAATATGTTTTAATAATTAGTATTTTGTGATAAATCATTGTGGTTGTAAATTCCTTGATTATGGGGGAGTTGATAACTATGAAGTTACTCTGTTATGGCTAACTTTTTCTTGCAGGGATCAGCACTTTAGAGTTTGAAAAGAAATTATAAATTATGGGGGAGATTGTTAGTACAGACTGTGGGTGTTACCACAGGTTCTATCACTGGCAGTTGGGTGTTACCCGAACTGGAATGATTTGTAATTTAATAATTCTTTCCATATTAAATTATATCCTAATGTCTAATATTATTTGCAAGATATATGTGTTTGTTGGTCCATATTTCAGGTTAATACATGGCTGGATTAATTGCTAAAGACAAGGAAGAAGTTGTTGAAGGAGTTATTCGTAAATAGAGATTTCGAATAAACTTTGCTTGGTCCATATTATTTGTTGATAAAAGAAAAACGTGGGAAGACATAGTCTTGTGGGTTGTTGCTGATTAATTGAGGAAGTACAATGCCAAGAAAGCAAGAGAGTACAAGGTGATAAAGCAAGGACTTGGGCATCAAGTTTCGGTTGCTACATTTAAGGGGAGTTGGCGCATGAAGAGGAAATCAAGCCAAGAATATTCTCCACTCCTCTCACAGGATCTGAAGGTCCAAGGCTGTTATTTTGGAGTAGCCTCCAAGACATTTGAAGGCTATAAATAGGCTAGGTGTGGTTCATTTGAAGTATGCCAAATATCGAATAGCAAACACACACACCTTAGCACAAGAGAGACAAAGTTCCTTTGGTTCGCATAATCCTTCCTCCCTTGTGATTCTAGCTTAAACACTGAGTGTTTAAGAGAGTGTTGGCTAAGGATAGGATTCGTGCTTTGTCTCATTTAGTTCCATAGAGCATTATCATTGTATTAGCAATAGGGAACTTTCGGCTTTGTAATTTTTCTATATTGATTATAAAGTCTTCGCCATCTAGGCACACTCAAGTTATATATTTATATAACTTGAGAAAATTATATCTTGTGTTATTTATTTCCGCTGCACAAAGTTTTTACAAACTATTTAATTTGGTGTGTGTGTGCTGTCCGTCAGTGTGTTATCCAAGGTGTTGGGTAACATCTACGGTAACATCTCTTTCCAGTGAAGCCATTGACAATTTCAGGTTTTGTATGTTGAGATTTCCCTAATTTAGTGTCACCAAACATACATGATATTTCACTCCTAGAAACTATTGGTTATTATGTAAAAATTAAAACTTTGTAGGAGTTTATGATGTTTCATGATGTTGATTTAGTTTAATACCAAAATACCTAGGCTTGGAAAGAAAAATAGTGAAATCGGATGAATATATGAGACCGCGATATGGTCTATATAATAGTGTGACAATCCCACTGTTCTAGAGCCATAGGTAGAAACACCAAAAAGGACTCACGTCCTTTCAACAGATTGTAGAGGTAAAAAAAGAGTCTTTTCCTTAAGTGAGACATGTGCCCAAAGTGTATTTGAACCCTTTCCTTGATCGATATCTTGCTCAAAACTAATGGGGGTTGTTCTTCTCCCACTAGGTCCAATTGCTCCGATTTGGTGTTTCGGGGATTCAGCGGGGAGGTTAATCCGAGAAGAGGTCACATCTACTCCAATGGCCCGAAATAACAAATACGATAGCGGTAGCCCCGCCTTTTCTAACAAGGAAATGTTTGAGATGATGAAGGTCATGAAAGAGCAGATTGACACCCTTGCTAGAAATGCTCAACACAAGGATGATTGGTGGCAACTTCATTTGTTTGATTCTCCTTATATTAATACCCGCAAGAAGGAGGAAGAGACCAAAGAAGACACGGATGTGATAATGGTCAATACGCTCATGTCATTTATTGACCAATGTCTTAGTGGGATCAATTTGATAGCGGCTTAGATTTCGGCCTTGATCAATCTTCTTTGTTCATGACCACTATGGCCGCCCATCACAAAAAGTTCAAAATGCCCTATATTGGCAAATTCAAAGGAAACTCTTGCCCCAATGCTCATGTTGACTAATAGGTTTGGACCATGGTTCTCAAGAAAGTCTCTACTCATATTATGGGTCAATGTTTTGCGTTAACACTCGATGGGGAAGGAAAAGATTGGTACATGGGTTTTCCTGTTTATACTCGTCTAAATTGGCATGCTAGTAGTTGCCTTAAATACTCATACCAAGGAAATACCACACACCGCCCGTACCATCCAACAGGATAATGAGTCCTTTGTTGATTTTGCTCGCCATTGATTTGACAAGTTAGTCGAGGTTGTTGATAGGCCTTCAACAAAGGAACATATGGAGATATTCTTGAAATGTTTCAAGATCAACCACCGCACCCATCTTAGCCGGAGTTTCTACCTAAATTAGCTCACATGTATGATGCGGGAGTTAGGTGGAAGAATCACTTCACAAAGCAACAAAAGAGTCCTAGAAGATGGACTCCAACATGGAGACTATCACTTGAACATCTAGGGCTAATTGACACGACAAAAATGACAAAGCAAATTCAAAGAAATTGCTACAAAGTAGGTCTATAGCCATGATGTCAACAACACGTCTCGCATCACAAGTCAAGTTATCGATGGGGAAATATATTCTACGTAAAAAAAAGAAATTATTCCCTTTCTTTCCACCCTTTGATCGCAAAATTCCACAGTCATAAAGAAGTGTCTCAACACACAACAATATAAGCTAAATCATCGAAACCAATAAAGAAGGACGAGGCAACATCAACTTATATCGCGACAAACTTTGTCAGATGAAAGCAAAGCACAATATGGGAGCATCACCATATTCAACAAATTGAGCATCAATAAGAACTATGATGACCTAAGCTTCTCACTTTGAGAGGGGCGTAGGTGTAAGTACCCAAATCCGGATCGTTAAAATGCGTTAAAAGTTAACCGAAATTCGTTAATTGGCCCTTTTCCAAGTT
Source organism: Adenophora triphylla var. japonica (assembly GCA_022495995.1). Taxonomy (NCBI): domain Eukaryota; kingdom Viridiplantae; phylum Streptophyta; class Magnoliopsida; order Asterales; family Campanulaceae; genus Adenophora; species Adenophora triphylla. The sequence goes on from JAFEMH010000998.1 coordinate 379,448, forward strand.
AATCGGAACCCGTTAAACTCCCCATTCCTAGTCAACGTGACTTTCCAGGACTGCCCTTTGCATCCCAAATCCAAAGTGTACTCAACACACGCTATCACACGTAAAAGTACCACTTTCCTCGAAAAATGCAATTCCCAGGACTTTTCGGGGCCGTTCTGGACATTTTTCGGACAGTTATTTAGAAAACAGTCAAAACCGAGATTAACAGGACAAAAACCCTAGCCTTGGTGACTCACAGGAACACGGGCACACATGCACAGCCTCCCCCATCCCCATCAATCAAATTCAAGGGTGAAAAAAACAAAATACCCCTGAAATTGATAGTTAGGCCGTCCGGCCATTTTACATGAAAAACCAAAATCCTCATCAAGTCCCTGCAATTTTCAAAATATCCCAAAACCCCCCAAATTGAAGTTTAGACCGAATGACTTGTTCTTTAAAATTACCCCTATAAATACAGATGCTGTCATTCTGTAAAAAGGAGACAAAAATACTACACCTCCTCAAAACCCCACGGTTCTAGCAGTCTACACTCCCTCCCGAGCCCCAGAAATGCCTCAATTTGTGTGAAAACCATGTTTTCCGACCAAACACGAGCCAAACACTTTCGAAACACCTCCCAAACACTAAATCGTATCCCGTATATGCCTTTCCGAGCCAAAGAGTCAATCCCTAACCATAGGTAACACTCTCTCTCTCTCTCTAAAACTCCGTTTCACCTCGATTTACGCGTCAAACGCTATTTTTTATCCGGTCGAAACTCCCAAAATGTAGACGTAACACCGTCTACGGGACTTGATACATTTAGTCCCTAATCATCTTCTCTCCCGTAAGAGAAGTAATTTCGGGTTAAAACGGCGTTCAAGTCCCGTTTTCTACTATTCTGTCATTTACCGTCCTGATCGTTCGATCCGTTGATTCGCTTTTTACCATCCGAATCGTTTGGTTCGTGATTGTCATTTACAAAGTCCGGATCGTTCGATCTGTCGATATCGCTATTTATTTTATGCACCTTTAAAAATTCGAGCCGTTTGGGTCGTTGATCGCATTTTTACCGTCCAGATCGTTCGATTCCGTTGATACCGCATTTCAATACTGTCATTTACAAGTCCAAGCCGTTTGGTTTGTTGATAGTATTTACTTTCAAATGTCCGAGTCACAAAATGACTCGTTGATCGCATTTCATTTACCACCATTTTCGTAAAATTGGTAACATCGTAATGCCCGGTTCAAAACCGAAAGTTCGTCATTCGAACCCGTTTTCAAAACAACTCAAAATCGACGTTTGACATTCAAATGCTCATTTCCAACTCAAAACCTGATGTTTGACATTCAAATGCTCTTTTACTAAAAATTAACCTTTTTCATTCAAACTAAAGATTCAAGTTCATAATTCGAACCTGTTTTCAAAACAACTCAAAATCGACGTTTGACATTCAAACGCTCATTCCGACTCAAAACCCGACGTTTGACATTCAAACGCTCTTTTACTAAAAATCAACGTTTGTCATTCAAACCAAGATTAAAGCTTGTCATTCAAGCTCCTTTTAAAAATGCAACACACACACACACATACACACACTTTTTGAGAAAGGTAGAAAGACTCGTCGTACGAGGCATTTCGGGTGATCTCAACATACTCTTCCTGAAACGTAACGTGACCTCCGAACCTAACAATCTCTGGTCAAAAAAGTCTTTTCCAAGTTTTGGCTACCAATCAAAACGACCCCTTTTTCAAAGCCTTTTCCAAGTTTTGGTTAACAATCAAAACGACCCTTTTTCAAAGCCTTTTCCTAAGTTTTGGCTACCAATCAAAATGACCTCCTTTTTCAAACCAGCCTTTTTCAAAGTTTAGGCTCATAATACAAAACGGCGTGGCGACTCCTATCTCTCTCAGCGAGGTCCCAGGTTGCGAAAGCCGCTCGCAGTGTTCCGCGCGCGATTTGGGTAATTTCAGTGGGCGACTCCGCTGGGGATCGAACATGTTTTTCAAAACTCCTTCGTTTTAAAAACATTTTGTGGGTCAAACTTTCATTTACCCTTCCTCGTTTTCGTGTGCGTGTGTTTCTCAAAACATCGAACTGTTTTAAAAAAAAAACGATGTTGCATTTTTTCATCTCAAAATCATAACATGTTCGTGCATTTCCGTTCATATTTGATTTTTGTGCTGTATTCTGAACTGCACATGAATTCTTTAAAATGCATTATGAAAATCTCTATTTTACTCAGAAAAAAGAATTTAGTGACCGCACACTACTTGCACTGCTGCCTCGATACACCGCACGCTACACGCACTTGCTGCCTCGGTACACTGCACACTATAACCTTCAACCCGGAGTGACCGTTCAGATGCAGCTTGATTGGTCTGCCATACACCTTTCGAGCGCGCACCGGGTCATCCCAAACAGCCCATCCTTGCCCGTGTAATCCATGCACTCTTTGTGCCACACTTAGTCCAAGACCTCGGTTGGTTTTTGGCTTAGTTCGTGTCATAAAGCCCAAGTGTATGCTTTTACGTCGATCTCCCTCACAAGTCAAACATAAAAGTTGAGATCAAAGATCGTTCTAGACCCGAAGTCTTAGATTTTTAGCCTTGACTTTGACGCAGAGCCGTGCTAAAAACATACCTGAAGGTTCAATGTGACGCTGTGTCATCAAACCCTCAACGTATGCACCATGCCAGCCACAACTTGGCCAATGCCAAAAGCTAAGGCCCCTCGCGCAAGCGAGTATAGAGAGGTCATGCCGAAATTTTGGCAAGATTTCTACCTTCACTTAAGGATGATGACTTCAACTGTGACCCGCATGTCACATACGTTGAAAGTTTACATGACCAGCTAGCCTTAAGTTCACTTTTTCCTTTGTCGGTGGAACTTGCTTGCCTTATAGGACCCTCGCTCGGGATTGTTCATCCCGAGAAGACGATTTACAGGTGAAAAACGAGGGGCTTATAAACGTAGTGCCAAGATCCATTGATTCAAGCCCTAGGTTAGTTGGAAAAAAGAAGATGCAATCTTTTCCAACCAATTAGGACTCTGAGAAAATGCATTTTAAATAAACATTAAGCGGTAACTGCACGTTGCACAAGCCCAAAATCCTTAGCCAAATACCCTTTCTGAAACCTAAGCCCTGCCTTTCGTTCCCTGCAGCGAACAGAGAGTGGTTTAGAATTTCGGTTCAGCGCCTTGTCAGAATTACAGTTACGGCCGCATCAGACAGTTCTTCGGTTCCCTCAATTCCTTCAGCCAGACTCTCCGACATGTCAGAATCACCAAGAAATCATGACGGGAATGGAACCCCGCCACCGGTAACAGATATGAAACTGGAAGAAGCGATTCGGGCCTGTGAGGTTCACAAGAGACAGAAAGAGAATCAGCATAATTTTGTGGTACAGCTTCTGAATGAACAGGGTATAGCAGTTATCCCCCAACCAGACGGTACTTTCGTTCTAATTGAGGATGACGATCCTCCCCAATCAGCTCCTCAAACCTTCAACCAGGTTCCTCCACCGCTAAACTACAGGATTCCTTCAAACCAAGGAAACAACCGACCGAGGCTTCATATTGCCACCTCTCAAGGCACCCCCATCATATACGGCCAAGCCAGTTCTACCCCCATCACTCAATATAATCAGCGCAGCGCTGGGCCATCTCAAACAGATATCAATATCCTCCAGTATCCTCCCGAGTTCAACCCGTTTCCTATACATGAACCCCAAAACACTAGGGACAAACCCCGATACAGTCCAAAAAAGGGCCCCATATATCCACATATATCAAGCTTCCCACCTCCAATTATTGCATCTCATTAGTAGCACCCGGCCCCGAGCCTCAAAATCCACCACTGGACCCAGCCCTGGCATGGATGGTCGAACAAATGAAAGACCTGAACGCCACCATGGGCAGCTCAAAGCAAGAAACGCTCAGATCCACAGATCCGAGAATGGTCACACCTCTCCCTACCAAGTTCAGAATGCCAGAAATGGACAGATTTGATGGGACCAAATGCCCACAGACGCATGTTGACACCTACGTTCTCGACATGAGAGCAAAAGGAGCAACCCTCCAGCAAATGGCCAACCATTTCCAGCACACTCTTAAGAGTTCAGCATTACGATGGTTCTTAAGGGTCAAGCCCGCAGATCGCCATACCTGGGATCAGATCAGCAACATCTTCCTGGAGCGGTACCGATCCAACCTAGAGTAGGAGACAAGTCGGGAAGACTTAATCACCACCTAGCAGAAAACAGACAAAAGCGTTGGGGAATTCTACAAAAGGTGGAGTTGGAAACTCCCCGAAATCATGAAGCCACTCTCCAAAGACGAACAGCTGCAGATCTTCATGTCCTGCTTGAGGTCGTCCATCAGAACACTCATTAGCCATCACTTCTTCCCAGATCTCCGAGCCATGGTCAATGCAGGCTCACAGTTCTAGAAAGATCTCAAAGAAAAGCTGGCTATAGTGCCGTCTTACAGATACAGATCAACAACTACATTCAATCCTGCACCGGCCCCCAGCAATGAAAAAGATACTTCTGTCAACTACATCCATCAGGGACAAGAGTCAAGCAACAGAAACCCAGCCCTGCAAAGCAACGACTCTCCCAAGAAGCAGCCTTACATACGCTTCGACAAGCTGGATATGCCTCTGAGTAAAATGCTGGAAGGACTAATCAAAGAAGGCCTCCTCAAGACTGTTGAAAACTACAAACCAAAGAATCCTGCAGCCAATGCCGACAAAAGCAAGTACTGCACCTTCCACCAATACCATGGGCACACAATTGACAACTGCCTGGGGTTACGGTATGAGATCCAGAATCTGATAGAAGAAGGAAAGTTGGAGCGTCCCCATGGACCTAATATAGTAGGAAACCCCTTTCCGAACAACAACAGTGTAAACTCCATCGAGTGGGTGCCAAAGAAGTTTGCCATAGAGCCAGTTCCTCCACCTCTTTTAGCCAAGTCCTCATCAGACGTCCACATCTGGTACGATGTATGTGACTGCTACAAATGCCTCGAATACGAGTTCCAGGACATGATCAGGGGCGATTCTCCCAGAAAACAAAAGAAACGGTCTTCTCAGCAGAAATTGAAAGAGAGGTATGAAGCCGGAGACACCAGCGTGGGTACACTCGGAGAGCCATCCGAGAAGTTCGACTACTATGTACTTTACTCTAGCAAGTCCTCCCTTCCTTCAAGCAGCACAACTTCAGAACAGACATGGGTGGGAAAGCCAAAATATCCTGCTGACACCAAAGCTCAAGCCTCAGGACGCCGGAATATCCCAAACCATGGAAACCTTACTGCCAACCAGAAGCTTAATCTCCCACAGGATCAGCAAAGGTTCAACTCGCCCAACTTCAGAGCACGGACCGACAAAGGAAAGTCAAAATCAACTTGGCACTCGTACTCAATCAACGTGCTGACCAAGGGCGGCCACCGCCACAAACAGCCTCGACACAATCCCGAGGCACCACCAAAAACGTTGCCTCTCAAGAGGAAGACAGGAAATGGATGGCTCGATGACTCTCCCTCTCCAGAAAGAGATCAAATCTACAATTCCAGACTGTATGGCAGCTTGCTCACCTTCTGTGACAAAGACCTACCAAAAGGGGCCTCAGGACACAATGAAGCTCTGCACATCACTGTTCGGCTCAACACAATCTCCCTCCCTGGAGTCCTGGTAGACAACGGATCAGCAGTCAACGTCCTTCCCCGCAGCATGATGCGAGCTTTATGCATCGACGAAGGCCATATGACCCCATCTGCCAGAACTATCAAAGCATATGCCAGCACATCTCGTCCCATCCTGGGAACAGTGACTCCGGAGCTCTGGTTCGAAACCTAAATGGTGCCAGTAAAGTTCCACGTGATGGACATTCCGTCCGAATTCTCAGCCCTACTGGGACGTCCATGGCTACACCACATGAAGGATATAGCCTCCACTCTCCATTGGTGTGTCAAGTTCGTAAACCGACAAGGAGATCTCGAGGTCATCAGAGGGGACAGTTTCCTCATAGGCAACGAAGCCGAAATGCCAACTAATCATGCCTGCAGCCATGCACCGGGGCTACCTCCTGTAAACCGACAAAAGGACAACCGAGGCAAATCTCATCAGAATCCCTCAGAGTCCGGAGGTGCTAACTACGTCAACGCCCTCGAGCATGAAGATCCTAAAGCAGTCAGATTCATCAAGTTCAATTGCCATTTCCAAGACTTGGATCCAGAATGGAAAGAAACCTTGGGCACCGCAATGATACGGGGACACAAACCCCCTATCTCTGATCGAAGGTTCGTCAGCATCCTTTGAGCAAACTCTCTGGCCACACCAGACGAAGAAATCTTCACAATAAAGGTCAACAGGCAGCAGCATACTCGTGAAGAATGCATGGCAGTCGTCTGGGATGTTTTACACACGAAATTTCTCGTCGAGCCCCACTGCTCAAGCAGAGGACATGAAGTCTTTCTAGCAGCAACAGATTTGCAACAGGGCACAAGACGTCCTTTGGTCTGGGTTAAACCGTCAGACGGAAACGGATCAGAACTCTCCGGAGTAGAAGACGTGGCAGATCCGCAGGAAGATCCTTATATAGACATGCTCAGTTTCGGGGATGACACCAGTTCCGACGAGGTCACCTACGATGAAGGCTCAAATACCATTGAAATCGTCAAACTTAATGTCCAATACAGACAGTTATCCTGCGAGTGAAAGCAAATGGTGGACTTGACCAATAATCCTTCTGATCATGTAACCAGCGATGACTTCGTCAACATCATCTTCTCCAGATATCCCGACAAGACCAAGGATCCAGTCCTTATTATCAGATTCTGGAATGCAAAAGTTACCCTCGACATTGCCTAATCATGGTAAACGAGAACCTTTCCAAGAGAGCTCAAGGCTCATCATCATTTCTGGTTATCAGCCCCAGTGACAACCTGCCCGTGCCGTCAGTCAAGCTCACAGCCAAGAGCACCACCAAGGTCGAAGGCATCGATAAAGGAGACGAAACTCCTCATCTTGATACAAGTCAGATCAGCCTCAGGAACGCCTCCAGTAGCCACCCTGAGAACATCTATAAAAGTCCTCCTAGCAAGACAGATCAAGCTTCTGAAGAAAGGAATAATCACCTCAGCATCAACATGCTCAAGTTCGTCCCTATTCCCAGCCATCACGGCCACGGATTCAGACATCCTGCCAGCAAGCTGCTAGCTCTAATAGACTTGGCTCTCGAGCAAGATCACGAGATCATCAGCATCGCTGAATTCAACACCCCCATCGGTTCGATCAAACAGATATAGGCAAACTTCTTGGTGATCGAGATCAAAGAAGGCCGCATGGAATGTCCAAGCATGACTTCCTTCATCAATATAATCCAAGTGTTTCCGCCATTCAGAGATTTGGATGTAATAACAGTTCTAGACACCAGTCAGACAGCGCGCACCTACGGAGACTGCTTAACTCTTGCAAGAAAAGCCCTCCTGGAGCTAGCCGCGCAAGAAAATCACCTCTGGGACGAAAACAAAGCTCAGAATTCTCAAAGGGACCAAGCTCTTAAAGCGTCACAAGCAGCTTCGGACAGAAAACTAGAGGCCACTCTAGACCAATTCAACCTCAGAGGTTTTGCCCATGGCAACTTCCTGGATTACCATCGCTTCTCATTAAACCCTCTCTGGCAAGGGAGGGCGGTCAATGGTCCAAACGACCTAAGAGATGGAATGGCACAGTACAAGGAGTACATAGCCTAGCAGCATAAGGAATACAAGTGCTTATCTCCCCGAGAGAAGCAAGCCCTTTATGAAAGCAACGACGAAGACGTTGAAGTTATTCTCTTCCAAGCCAATCATGAAGTCAACAAAACCGGAATCCCAAGGGTCCTGGGAGGATGGGAGCGGATCATTTTTGTTCTTAAGTTAAAAGGCCAACTGAAAGAGGAAGGTCTATTCAAAAGAAGAGAAAAATGGAAATACATCTCCAACAAGTGCTCAGGGAGATTCCACAGACTACAACATTCGTTTACAGAAACGATCAACTGGGACAAAAGCCCGTCATATGGGTGGACGTCCGGGAAGCCTTGTACTCACCTTCCGACATACCCACCACTCAGTTAAAGTAGCAAAGAAAGCTCTCCCCGATGGAAGTTTATCTAGACTTCCGCATACGGTTCAAAGAAGCGTTGGCTATTCTCACATGGGAAGAAACGCAAGCGCTAGCTCTCGACGAAGGCTCGGATGCAAGAGAGTTGATCTGGGCTAAAAGCAGAGGAAAGTTAGCAAACCATGACTAGTGCTTATCTCAACTCCAGAATGCCATGAGCCTTCAGCAAGAAGGAGAAAAACGCAGTATACCGTGAAGAGATCAGAGAGACATTTCACCTAAACCAAGAACTCTCTAGCCTCCCCCGGAGGGTCAGCAAGACACAGTTCAGTCCTGGAAACTACTGCTGCGCACTGACATTCGAACAACTGCGGCGAACTATAGGCTCCCTCCCTGCAGAGGCACCTAAACCAGTATCTTGGGACAAAATCCGAAAAGCTGCCGAAGCCCCTGAGAAGACATAAACCGTCAACGAATTGAGGGAGGACATGTGGCATTGGGCTTTGAAAAATCCTCCTCTGACTATGGCTCAACTCAAAGCAACCTGTTCAAAGGAGACCAAGACTGACATCAACGTTTTCACCCGATCTGGTCAAATTCATGTGCTACCACCCAAGGCCACCAAAAAGCCAACAGAGCCAGAACCGCAACCCGATCTACCCGAAGAAACAAGTTTCGGAAAGGAGGACCCGGTCCTCACTCAGCTCAAGTAGACTCAGGCAAACATTTCCCTGTGGTCCCTGCTCACGTCTTCATACCCTCACAAGCTCAAGCTAGAGAAAAGTTTGGCCCGTACCATGGTCCCCGTGGACGCAACTCCAGAAGAAGTAATTCAGATGATCGGCAACATCCACTATGGAAACATCATCACCTTCACAGATTTGGACCTGCCAAAATTTGGGGCTAATCACAATGAGCCGCTCTACATCACAGTTCAGTTGGACGAGCGTCACCTTCCCCGTGTACCGGTAGACGGAGGTTCCGGAATGAATGTCTTGCCCGCCAAGATGATGGATCTGTTTGACATCAAGCCCACAGATTTGAAGCCTTCAGTCCACAGTGTCAAGGCTTATTGATGGATATGGTTTTACCCATCCAAAAGATATATTTCCTAGCTTATTTGATGCTCGAAATCTTAGGAATTTAATGTATTTTATAGTGTTTTGAAAGTACAGGGGTTGAAGTGCAATTACTGACAAAATGGAGGATTGGAGCGTACTTTGGAAGTTTTTGGATCAAATAGCAATTTTGGAAAATATGGGACAAAACGGAAATTATGAAGTTCAAAGGGCCAAATTGTAAATCTTGGAAATTCAGGGACTAAACTGGAAATATGGAAATTTTGGAAGAATTTGATTTATAAAAATTCATGGACTAAAATGAAAAATAAAATCTCAAAGAGCGAGGTGCAAAAGAATTTTTTATAGTGGTCAAAGTGCGACTGTACAATTGCAAGACGAAACGAATACTAAATGGTACAAGGCAATGGCCGGCCAAGCTAAAGCAATTTGGGGCCAAGGAAGGATGGCTGGGCCAAGGCTAATGGGCTGGGCAAGGCTTGGGCCGTGGAAGCTACTGTTCTGCTGGGCAGTCACGTGGGCAGTGATGGGCGGCCGCACAAATGAAAGGAGTTTGGCCGAGAAACTGTCTGTTCACATGGGCAGCCATGTGGGCAATTATGGGCGACCGCCCACCAAGCTTTACCAACGGTTTTCTGTCCATCACAAAGAAGGAAAAATGAATCAGTAACAAGATTTTCACAGAATCAGTGACGGATTTCGAGAGATTTTCTATTTTGACTAGGATTTTGACCCTAATTTGTTTCCAAAAAGGATTTTGACCTCCCTCCTCCTATAAAAAGAACCCTAGACTAGTTTTTGTATCATCTGTTGAATCTTTTGATCTCTCATCTTTGGATCTTTTGATTTTTCTCATTCTCTCTCAATATTTTCTTTCTCTTTATCATAGAGGAGGGTTTTTATTTTATTTTGAAGAGTCAAGGTTAATTTATTTTAATGGCCATTCAAGGCTAATTTATTTGATTCATGGATTGAGGTGAGTAACAATTTGATCTTTATGCTAGGGTTTTAATTCTTCATATCTCTCTTTCGTTCTTGTTTTCTCAATATTATTCAAGATCATTCATAGGCTTCAATTGTATGTTAAGATACTTTTGGCCTATGAATCTATTTGGGTATTAATCGTTTCAGTAACTCGGACATTTATACATTGACCATTATTGAGAGAATAGATTTAATTGAGGAAGTAACCGAAATAAATGAATCTAGGTTCTTATGTTCTTGTGATTTAAATTGAATCTCTTGAAAGTTTATATTGACGTAATTGAATATATAAACAAGATAGAGATATTAGGGTTTTAATGTTCTTATCGACGTAATTGTGATATTAACATCTTAACCCTAGGTTTTTGTGAACCAACCCAAGAATGAGATTGAAACCTTTTTCATGAAATAAAAAGCATAAAGTGATAATTGTTATGATCCCCAATCCATGAATCCCTTGTCTCTTATTATCTTTAATTTATTTATTTTGCTTTCTTAGTTTAATAATTCAATCAAATCAAAAACCCCCCCTTTTCTTTTGTTTCTTTTCACACTAATTAAATCAATTTGTTCAACACTCAAATCTCTGCGGATTTGACCCTTGCTTGTGCATACTACTACATCGGTAACTTGTACACTTGCAAGGTATTTTATTACAAGAGGATTTTTGTCCATCAAGTTTTTGGCGCCGTTGCCGGGGATTTGTTGTGATTTGAACAAGTTTGTTTAATCGGTGTATGCTTGGTCGGCGTTCTTTGAATCCTACATTGGAGCCATTGAACGACAACATTGATAGGTTTGGTCGGCATTTGAAAGAAATTTAATTAAAAGAGGGCAATCCCCTCGAAAGTGACCTAAGACCCTTTGACTTTCTTGCGTGAGTATATGATGATAGTATCTCACTTTCTGGGCAAAATAGGTGTAACCGATGAGCAAATTAGATTAAAGTGCTCCCCCTACACTCTAAAAGGGGCGGCCAAGACTTGGTTTATGATGTTACCACCTAGAAGTATAAGCACGTGGGATCAATTGCATGATGTGTTTTTACAAAAATATTATCCCCATCCCACGTTAGCTAATATGAGGCAAAAGATCATTGGATTTTCCCAAGAAGTAGGTGAGCCATTTCATGAGGCTTGGGACCGATTTAAAATGATGTTAGTGCAATGTCCCCATCACAATTTTCCTTTGCCCTTGCTTAATCAAACTTTTTATGATGGCTTGAATCATGTTAATCAAGCCATGGTTGAAAATGCGGCGGGGGGCACACTAGGAGCCAAAACTCCCCAAGAGACTCATGATTTATTTGAGATGTTGGGTGCTAATTCCCAACAAAAGAGTACAAGGGGTAAGGCTAGGGGAGTACATGAGTTAGAGGGTAATGAGAATTTGGCTAAACAAGTATCTCAATTAATTGCCATGTTTAATGCTAAAGGTACCTCTCTTGGTGCTAATGTTGTGCAAGATGCTTGCTCTATTTGTGGTCTCTTTACTCATGCTACTAACTTTTGTCCTAGTGGTGCGCAGTTTATTTCTAATGATGAGCAGGTACATGCACTCAACGGATTCAACCCAAGGCCTCTACAAAATAATCCATATAACAACACTTACAATTCGGGGTGGAGGAATCACCCTAATTTTTCATGGGGAGGAAACCAAGGTAATCAAAACAAACCCCTACACGCTCCACCACCCCAAGGGCAATGTGAAACTAGGAAAGAACCGTGGGAAGAGGCATTGGAAAGGATGAGGTTGGGGCAACAACAAGAATCAAGGCAACAAAGTGCCGCCATTAAAAAGCTTGAAACTCAAATAGGGCAACTTGCGGAAGCCCTTCAAGGTCACAAACCCGGAACGTTTCCGAGCCAAGGACATCAAGAAATGGCCATATCCACACTACGGAATGGCAAAGTGGTAAGTCAAGAGGTTTGTTCTCCTTCTTCTTCTTCTCCCCCTCCTCCTCCTCCTATTTCTAATGAAGATGCAGAAAAGAGTACATGTGGATTGGGGGAAAAATCCAAAGACACTTATATACCCCCCAAGCCATATGTACCACCGGTGCCTTTTCCCGGTTGATTTATGAGACATAAGTTCGAGCATCAAATGAAAGAATTGATGGAGATGTTCTCCAAAGTTAGCATAAATCTCCCACTGCTTAATGTGATTAAAAATATTCTGGCCTTTGCAAAATTTTTGAAAGAATTAAACTCCAAAAAGTATAGGTATGGAAAGAATGAGATGTTGATCATGGGAGAGAGTGCTAGTGCCATAGTCCGACAAGACCTCCCACCTAAACTAAAGGACCCCGGAAGTTTCACAATTTCTATTACTATTGGGGATTCTAGTGAGGTGAAGGCGATGTTAGACCTTGGTGCTAGCATTAATTTATTACCATACTCCACATACTTGCAATTGGGCTTGTCCGAGTTGAAGCCCACCACAATGGCCCTCTATTTAGTGGACCGTTCTATTAGGAGACCATTGGGCATTGTGGAGGATGTATTGGTTTAAGTGGGGACCTTGATAGTTCCCGTTGACTTTGTGGTTATGGATATGGTTAGTGGAGGAAGTACGAGTAGAGACCCTATTATTTTGCTAGGACGTCCCTTCATGGCCACAACTAACACAATAATAAATGTGGGGAATGGGAAATTGTCCATGATGGTAATGGATGAGAAAATAGAAATTTCGGTTAATGATGTGATGAAACACCCCATGGATGATGATGGGGAAGGTTGTGAGACCTTAGATGACATAGAGGAGGACGAGGGTGCTAAAGTAGATAAGAGTGACGGTGAGAATTCTAGGGATAAAGCGGATGTTCATGATATGGCTAGTAACAACAAGGCCGACAAACACTCTTTGAGTGACGGACCGTATCACCCTCTGGACCGACCACGTAAGGAGTCGGTGTCAAATTTAAAATCATTTTTTCCTCTAAAAGCTGAAAGTAATAATTCATGTGCTCAAATTGAGGAATGTTACTGTCTTGATTTATCTGATTCTTTTATGGCTAACATTGATGATCAAGATAGCTCCTCTCATAATGATGTTGAGAAAGATGAGGTGCTTGATGTCCGTGGGACCAAGGGATCAAACAAGTTTGGGGGAGAGGCCCCCATGAAGAAAAAGAAAAAGAAGGCCAAGAAGAAGGCCAATAAAATCCCTTGGGCTCCACCTGAGTTAATCAAAAATGGTACATATATGTGGAAAGCGGTGGGCGTTTATGCCCGCGAATATGCGAGGTGGGCCAAGGGAAGGAAAGCTAAGGCCAAAGAGATGTAATTGGGAGCAACGGTTGGGCTAACGACCTTAACCAAATGCGCTAATTGGGAGGCAACCCAAGTAGGTACGTTTTATTTGCTTTATTTATTTGCTTTGGGGGTAGATATCTCTCCGAGTTTGTGAGTTTATAAGGGAGTGTATATAGTGTCACCCTCCAAAAAAATAGAAAAATTTAAAAAAAATTTGTTCGTTTCATATTTTGGGAAGTTGGCAAGAGTCCATGATGATTTGAGAGTGCTTTAATTTTAAAATCTTGAGTATTATTGTCAATATGGGGATATAATTGCATTGAAACATGTAAAGTATGATTTCTCCACCTTTCACTTCCATATTATTTTTATTGACGATTGTTACCAACTTAGGAGACCTTTATAGGATCAATTTGGCATTCTCGGGGTCCCTAGAACATGTTTGCATGACTGTCAATAACACATCAATTAGGCTATTCGGGAAGTGATATGTGGGCTATTTTTTGAACCCTATTTGTGAGCCTTTAACTTTCTCGTCACTTATAAAAATTTCCGCTAGAACCCCTTTTGAGCTTGAAAAAGAATGGAATCTCTCACAAAGTGGGAGGTTATTTTAGACCACCATTCGCCTTCTTTTGTACCCTCATTATCCTACCCTTTTAACCTATACACTATTTTTCTCACCTTTTCAAGAAAGTGAAACTAGAGAATGAATGGGATGTTTGGAAAATCAAAGGGCTGGGTGGAAAGTGATCATGAAAAGAAAGAAAAGGGTCATGAATTTTTATGTAATGAAAAGAGGGGCTTGAGCAAAAAGTATTGAATACACATTCTTCGTGATTTATTTGCGCAAAGCAAAAAAAAATGAATGAAAAGAAAAGAAAAGAAACTAGAAAAAAAAAAGTCGAGCCCTCTCTAATGTTGAAGTGGAAAGTGATCAAAAAGAAAGAAAGGTGATCAATCCCAAATTTGAAAGTATACAAAATTATAAGTTTGGGGGTTAAATCAATGGGTTGGTATGGAGCGGATTGAAAAATTTCAATGGGAGGATGTATGATGAAGACTTCTTGGTTTCACTTGCTTGACTTCGTATGTCCTTATATTCTTTTGTAACCATGAACCTAGCCCGCGTTTATCGTGATACATTACAAGCCGCTAAGCCATATTTGATCCCTAAAGAGTAGTCGGGTTGACAGTTTTGTTTAAACATGCATATGAGTGTCCCTTGTGCAGAAATTTCATCTTAGTATCATTAATTTAGAGCATGTGGTTAGTGACCCTATAAAATATCTTACTTTGGTGACAATGATCTCCCATATTTCATTCATCTTTCATTATGTGGTGGAGAATTGTAAGTTAGATGCATCCATGTAATTATAGTCCCATGTTCATGATAATTCTTGTAGATTTTGTGTGTTGTAAAGATCTGAGATTTGTTGTGCCAACGGCCTATTATATAAATTGAACAAATCCCAAAAATATTTTCTTTTGTTTTAGTTAGTTAGTTTTTATTTTGTTTTAGTTTTGTTTTACTCGAGGACGAGCAAAAGATAAGTTTGGGGGTATTTGATGGATGTGATTTTACCCATCCAAAAGATATATTTCCTAGCTTATTTGATGCTCGAAATCTTGGGAATTTAATGTATTTTATAGTGTTTTGAAAGTACAGGGGTTGAAGTGCAATTACTGACAAAATGGAGGATTGGAGCGTACTTTGGAAGTTTTTTGGATCAAATTGCAATTTTGAAAAATATGGGACAAAACGGAAATTATGAAGCTCAAAGGGCCAAATTGTAAATCTTGGAAATTCAGGGACTAAACTGGAAATATAGAAATTTTGGAAGAATTTGATTTATAAAAATTCATGGGCTAAAATGAAAAATAAAATCTCAAAGAGCGAGGTGCAAAAGAATTTTTTATAGTGGTCAAAGTGCGACGGTACAATTGCGAGACGAAACGAATATTAAATGGTACAAAATGATTAATGTTTGCTGGCCAAGGAATCAGGCAATGGCCGGCCAAGCTAAAGCAATTTGGGGCCAAGGAAGGATGGCTGGGCCAAGGCTGATGGGCTGGGCAAGGCTTGGGCCGTGGAAGCTACTGTTCTGCTGGGCAGTCACGTGGGTAGTGATGGGCAGCCGCACAAATGAAAGGAGTTTAGCCAAGAAACTGTCTGTTCACATGGGCAGCCGTGTGGGCAATTATGGGCGACCGTCCACCAAGCTTTACCAACGGTTTTCTGTTCGTCACAAAGAAGGAAAAACGAATCAGCAACAAGATTTTCACAGAATCAGTGACGGATTTTGGGAGATTTTCTATTTTTACTAGGATTTTGACCCTAATTTGTTTCCAAAAAGGATTTTCACCTCCCTCCTCCTATAAAAAGAACCCTAGACTAGTTTTTGTATCATCTGTTGAATCTTTTGATCTCTCATCTTTGGATCTTTTGATTTTTCTCATTCTCTCTCTATATTTTCTTCCTCTTTATCATAGAGGAGGGTTTTTATTTTATTTTTAAGATTCAAGGTTAATTTATTTTAATGGCCATTCAAGGCTAATTTATTTGATTCATGGATTGAGGTGAGTAACAATTTGATCTTTATGCTAGGGTTTTAATTCTTCCTATCTCTCTTTCGTTCTTGTTTTCTCAATATTATTCAAGATCATTCATAGGCTTCAATTGTATGTTAAGATACTTTTGGCCTATGAATCTATTTGGGTATGAATCGTTCCAGTAACTCGGACATTTATACATTGACCATTATTGAGAGAATAGATTTAATTGAGGACGTAACTGAAATCAATGAATCTAGGTTCTTATGTTCTTGTTATTTAAATTGAATCTCTTGAAAGTTTATATTGACGTAACTGAATATATAAACAAGATAGAGATAATAGGGTTTTAATGTTCTTATCGACGTAACTGTGATATTAACATCTTAACCCTATGTTTTTGTGAACGAACCCAAGAATGAGATTGAAACCTTTTTCATGAAATAAAAAGCATAAAGTTATAATTGATATGATCCCCAATCCATGAATCCCTTGTCTCTTATTATCTTTAATTTATTTATTTTGCTTTCTTAGTTTAATAATTCAATCAAATCAAAAACCCCCTTTTCTTTTGTTTCTATTCACACTAATTAAATCAATTTGTTCAACACTCAAATCTCTGTGGATTCGACCCTTGCTTTTGCGTACTACTACATCGGTAACTTGTATACTTGCAAGGTATTTTATTACAAGAGGATTTTTGTCCATCACTTATGACTCTACTTCCCGCACAGTTCTCGGGGTTGCTACTTTAAACATCTGATTCGGCAAGTGGATGATCCCTACCGAATTTCAAGTGTTGGACATTCCTATCACTTTAACAGCCATCCTGGGACGACCCTGGCTGCACAAATGAACGGCGTGGCATCCACCCTTCATCAATGTATCAAGTTCATGCAAGGCAACGAGCTCACAACAGTCTACAGCGACAGCGTCACCACCAAAGGGACATGCACCAATGGCATTCCAGTGTTAGAAATCAAGCATGACGACGATATGGCATTAACTGGATTCACCTTGGAGACTTCTATGATCCAAATATAGAGCGTGGACCTTCCACTATTCTGGGACAAAATCCCTCCTGCCATGAAAATGATGAAACTCATGAACTTCATCCCGGGACTGGGGCTCGGCAAAAGGTTACAAGGTGAACACCAAGTCATCGAAGTCAAGGACCACACTACAGTCCAGGGGCTCGGTTATGTGCCAACACCAGCTGACGTCAGGGAAAACAAGAGGCTCGCCAGCACCAAAGCAGCAGCGCACAAAAGGGGAACCTCCTATGGCACACCCAACCTCCGACCTTATAGTTTCAACCTCGCCCGTTACTTCGTCAAAGGAACCAACAGCAGAACTAGGGGAACCAACAACAGAACTGAGGGAACCGACAGCAGAACTGATGGAACTGACAGTGAAATCGAGAGCGGAACTGATGAAGATGAGAAAAGAACATGAAAAGTCAGTACAGAGACTACAGAAAGGATGGGAAAGCTAGCACAGGATCTCAAGCGTTTCAGAGGACTCAAAGCTAATCCGATAAGAGGAGAATTCCTCGACATCACTACTCTACCTGGACCAATTGCCACCACAGTTCAGCATGAGTACTCATTCAAAGGGATCCCAGACATAGAAGAGCAGCTCGAGACACTCTTCATGGGAAACAGACTGTTCAGGTCAGCCTCCGAGGCCACGTTCGAAACAGTGACTCTAAAGAAGAAAGAGCCAGAATTCGTGAAAGATGCTCTTAGTGGACCCGCTCTACAAAATATTTTCGAAGAATTCATGGAGGTGCCAAACCTGATTGACCTGGGCTCCGAGGACAACGTAATCGCCATGATCGGGACATCAGAAGCCAAGCCTCTCGACCCCCGAACCCTCACCAAGCATCCAGCAATGCCACTAAAAAACTGGGTGACTTTCACCAAACTAAGGGCAAGCCAGACAGAAATGGAAGACAAACTGGGCCTGCACCCATATCTCCGTAAACCTAGTCTCAAACCTTCTGAGTCTGTCATTGTCAAAGTCCAGTCCTCTGAGTCATCTGACGGCCTCACGCCTAAATACTATGATAATGTAGCCAGCAATGTATTTCCGTTCGTCTTAAATGAAAAATTTGACCTTTCGGATTATCCCCTCATTGCCACTTTAACAACTGATAAGTTAACGAACAACTTAAAAGAAGTTAACAATGGCTCAATTGATAAAGAAGCAGACACACTAAATGAACAATACATTAAAGAAGTTCTAAAGCATGTAGTTGATCAAGAGGACAATCGGGCCAAAGCTGTCGAAAAGGTTATGACTAAAGTAAACCTGGAGTCAGTACAAGAGCCTAAAGAGACACAAGTAGGCAGTTTCTTCGCAGGTGTAGAAAAAGAAGCCCTAACAGATTTCCTCAAGGAATATGTTGACGTGTCTGGTCATACCAAGACATGCCAGGACTCGATCCCTCAATCGTGGAGCACAGAATCCCTCTGGATCCAGAATACGAGCCTGTCAAACAGAAACTGCGCAAGATCAAGCCAAAATGGTCCCTGCAAGTGAAAGAAGAAATTGAGAAGCTGCTCCGCGTCAGCTTCATCAGAGTAATTGAGTACCCGACATGGCTCTCAAACATTGTGACGATCACCAAGGCCAATGGAAAGGTCAGATGCTGTGTAGATATCCGAGATCTCAACAAGGCCAGTCCTAAAGATGATTTCCCACTGCCCAACATCGACATGCTAGTCGACACCACGGCAAATTTCGAAGTAAAGTCCTTTGTGGACGGATTTGCTGGAGACAATCAGATCAAGATGTCCAAGGAAGATCAGGTCAAGACTTCTTTCACCACTCTGTGGGGGACATATTGTTACAAGTTCATGTCGTTTGGTTTAAAGAACGCTGGGGCTACTTATCAACGGGCAGCAACTCCCCTCTTCCATGACATGATTCACAAAGAAATCGAAGTGTATGTCGACGACATGATCATCCACTCCAAAGGATCAGGCATGCATCACATGACAGATTTGAGAAAGTTCTTCAACAGACTCAGAAAACACTCCATGAGATTGAACCCTGCAAAGTGCACCTTCGGCGTCAAGCAAGGCAAAGTACTGGGGTACATGGTTATAGAAAGAGGCATCGAAGCAGATCCCAAGAAAATCAAGGCCATCATCGACATGAAGCCACCGCAGATACTGACAGAAGTGAAAAGTTTCATGGGAAGACTTTAATACATCAGCCGCTTCATCAACCAGCTGACATCTCTCTAGGAGCCAATGTTCAAGCTAATGAAGAAAAATGATGACATCAAATGGGACTCCGAATGCCAGACAGCCTTCGAGAAAATCAATACATACTTGGTAAATCCCCCAATCATGTGCCCGCCACATGAAGATAAGCCACTCCTCATGTACCTGACATTGACAGACACGTCAATTGGGGCTATGCTGGCGCAAGAACAGAAAGATTCCAAAATTGAGCATGCAATCTACTTCGTGATCCGAAAGCTTCAGGGAAGTGAACTCACCTACTCAGCATTAGAAAAAACTTGTACCACCTTGGTATGGTTAGTCGGGAAACTGAACACTACATGCAGTCACATTCAGTGCTCCTGGTCTCCAAGATGGACCCCATCAGATATCTCTTCGACAAGCCATCTCTATCAATGAGATTAGCCAAGTGGTCATTCTTCATGGCTGAATTCAACATCAAATACATGATCAGAAAATCAACAAAGGGTCGAGTAATGGCAAATCAACTGGCATACTTCCCAAGCAGTGAACTCAAGGGTCCTGATCTGCAGTTTCCAGATGACGGGATTTTCTCACTCAACAGCGCAAACCGCTGGCAACTCTTCTTCGATGGGGAAGCCAACAAGAAGGGAAATAGTATTGGAATGCTCCTAGTCGATCCTAAAGACGAGCACACTCCCATAGCCATCAAACTGAATTTTGAAGCAACCAACAACGCAGCAGAATATGAAGCTTGCGCAGCCGACCTTGAAGCCGCTCTCGAACGCAACATCACAGAACTGGAAGTATACGGAGACTCAGCATTGATCATCAATCAAGTATCCAACAAATGGAAGACAATAGATTCTGGCCTCCAGAAGTACCACACGTACATGGAGGAGCTCATTGCTCAGTTCAAGGACATCTCTTTCCACTACTTTCCAAGAGACAGGAACCGCTTCGCAGATGCCCTGGCAACCCTAGCATCTCTTGTTGAAATTCCCGAAGGAAAATCAGTAAAACCCCTCAGAATAGGCAGACGGGAAACCCTCGCTTACTGCTGTGAGATCGAAGTTGAACATAAACCGATCGATGAACCCTGATACAATCAAATCTACCAGTACCTCCAAAATGGAGAAGTTTCCTTCACAAATGAAGATGGAAAATACAAAGAAGGGATCAAAGCCAAAAACATGATGGATCTAAAATGCCTGGTATCCCATTTCATCATTCTAGGGGGTATGTTATACAAGAAGCGCCACCAAGGACCACTCCTCCGGTGTGTAAATAAAGAAAAAGCCAGCGAGCTGATGAACGAAGTTCACAACGGAACATGTGGTCCGCACATGAACAGAGCATTGATACATATCATCCTTCGTATGGGTTACTATTGGGTATCAATGGAAACAGACTGCATCCAGTTCGTCAGAAGCTGCGACAAATGTCAACGGTTCTCCAACCTCAACCATATTCCTCTCACGAGCTCTACTGCATGACTACACCATGGCCTTTCGCCATATGGGGAATTGACGGTCACGAGTTCATATTAGTTGCCGTCGACTACTTCACCAAATGGGTAGAAGCCAGATCATATAAAGTACTGAATTCCAAGAAGGTGGCCGAGTTCATCAAAGAGAACATCATGTCTAGATATGGGGTGCCCAACGAGATCATATCTGACAATGGGACCCACTTTGAAGGAGTTTGTGACCAACTGTTGACCGAGTTCAGAGTTACACGCTACAAGTCTTCTCCCTACAGACCACAGACTAATGGTGCAGTAGAGGCAACAAATAAGACTCTTGCAAGAATAATAAAAAAGATGGTCGTCAGAGGTTGGGATTGGCCCAAAAAGCTACATTTAGCCCTTTGGGGATACAGAACATCTGTCAAAACTGCCAAAGGGGAGACTCCTTTTGCACTCACATACGGAATGGAAGCGATGTTACCAGTTGAATTGGAAATTCCATCCCTTCGAGTCCTCTTGGAAAACTGAATCAATGAAGTCGAATGGCTCTAAATCCGTCATGACGAACTAGCTCTACTCGACGAGCGAAGATTGAAAGCCATGGAACATACTCGTGCCTACCAAAGCAGAATAGATCGAGCATTTGATAAGAAATTCAAGATCTGAGACATCAGAGAAGGCGACTTGGTACTTAAGGAAAAGCCTCCTACACAGACCAATCCCCAAGGAAAGTGGGAACCTACCTGGATAGGCCCGTTCGTGGTACAAAGAATCTTCTCTGGAGGAGCCATGAAGTTAGCAGATTTGGACGGAAACCCTTTCGTCAACCCAGTAAACGGAAGCAAGCTCCACAGATACTTCGTTTGAGGAAGAACACGAGTCAACTCACCCTCCCCATACACAGCCAATCAGTAAATCAAAGTACTAAAAGAGTAATACCCAACTAGATACATTCCCGAAAATGATCTAGGTAAAAAACAGGGTCGCACTTTTCATCTCTTTTCAAAATTTCACCTAAAAGTGTCGAACTACAGTGACCTGAGCCCCTTAGTCCAATTGTAAAAGGGGAATGTAGGCAGCCATCATTGGTTCGGTCTCAAAAACAAATAAAATTTCAAATACAACACCAATCGCTTCTGTTTCAAAAAAATCTTAAATTTAACCTACATATTCATTATGATTAAAACAATCTTTGATGAGTTCAAGCATGGTCTACTCTCGACTCGCTACACGCTAGCAAAACAACAATACAACACTTAATCAATTTAATGTGTCTACAATGACAGTGGGTGGATATTTTGAACATTAAGGTCAACCTAGTCGCTCGTACTCGGTCCTTCGTCTTTCCTCCCCTTCCCTTTCCCACGGTGGGTATTCTTTGCCTTTACAGGGAATATCCCCGTAGTCCTTCTACCTGGCTCTGGGACCCTTCCTGACGCCTCTGTCAAACCTGTGGCCGCCAATGCAGCCCTTTCCCTAGCTCTATCATGAGCTGCCTCTCTTCGAGTCATCATATCCATGCTCTGATCGGCCATCCGACTAGCATTGGCCTCATAGTCAGCCATATCATCCCCAGTACAATCCTGAGGGTTAGTCATCGCTTCGGCCCTCCTCAAAGTCGAGCTGTCTCGGCAGTCAAGGCCTAATAGCTCACTTCGTCTCCACAGAAGAGCCATTTGTGTCTCCCCTATAAACTCCTCGTACCAGTTCAAATATCGAGTGGACAGAACAGTGCCCCCTCTCCGGTGAAAGAGAACTCTGGCAGGAAAAGATGCATATTGCCACAACCGCATGAAAAGCAATGACGTCGAAGGATCATCCAATAAGAGCGATCCTACCTTAAAGGTAGCAGCATCACTCAAGCCTGTCAACGGAACCTGCTCCAGCCCGAACTACCGCAACACCAAAGATGGAATATAAAAAGAAGACTGGGATAGCCCCGGGACTCTAACAATGAAGAGACCCTCCTGAACGGTCCGACAAGTCTGCAACTTCCAGTGAGGAACCCACCATCGCAGACGATGTGTGCACAGTTTGGCCATCCAAAGCTCCAAGTCAGCCTGACTGCCTCCTATCACCATGGGTCGTTAAGAGAAAGACCAAGGATCACATGTCGCTGGTACCTCGGGCATCACTTGCAACCGCTCCCTCAACCACAAAGTAAGCATAGCGGGACTTCCTCCCCACATGTATCGGCTACCGGTCGCCATCCGACCTATGCCAAGGAATGTCTCGCCCAAGATCAAAGGCACAATATCTCCTCCGCTTCGGCAATGCCTTACCAGGTCCATAGCACTGTGGTGGCACACCCCCAGTGACGTGAATGTGAACAAAGTAGCAACCGCGCACAGAGCAAAAGAGTCCCATGCAGTAACGCTCCCATCGACACCAGCGAATCTATCGGGCAGCCCCGAAATGTCAACATGATCGGTATTTGGTATCAGCATTCCCTATGATTCTTCAGCTGAAACGCCAAGCAGAGACATCAACTTCTCAACAGTGGTCATGCCGCCCATCATAGGAAGAACAATCTGCTCCACCTCAGGTCCTCCAAGGATAGCCCAGAAATCCTCAAGTGTAGGCGTGATCTCGTTATATGAAAAGCTATACATGTGCCTCCTTTCGTCCCAGAAACGAGCCGCAGCTCTCAGAAGGTCCCAATCCAGCACAAGCTCCTTCAAAGCCCAAACCGCCCTCATCCTATAACAACCCTCAAAGAACTCCTTATTTTTCCTCGTGTGGTGCCGTACCCACGTCTTGAACCTCTCCAAAAATTGTTCTTGCATCTGAGATGACAACCTTGGAAATGTGGCCATGGAAAACAAAGGAAACTTCAAAGTATTTGAGAGTGAAACAGAATTCAGCTTCAAGAACAAGCGTGAGACTTCTAAATATGCAGAAACTGGACTGCAATTTAAACAAACTGTAATTGAAACATGGTCCGTCCAGCCTATTTTTCAGGTTGGCCAAGTCAAACCTGCAGCCTTGCTGCACCAATGTCTCTCGACATTTCCAAAGGCACCTCTATTCATGCCTTGACCAAAACATACCAACCCGTGATTAATTCACTCATTACCAACACCACATCTGCCCCGGGCTCGTGGAACAGTGCAATTAACAAATAACAGTGCATATAGTTATAAATTTTCCCAGCTCAAATTTTATTATTTAATGCATCTCATGTTATTATTTATTTTTGATCAACCTACTTGCTTATCTGCCAAGAATAAGTAAAAAGTAATCATACTCAAAATGTACAAAAGTTTGCCCCAAGGGCCTTTCAAGTACAATATTCTGTTACAGACAAGGCACACAATTATCTAAAAATAATAATCAACGGGACTACTCAGAGTCCTGCTCGTCATCCGAGCACTCAAAATACTACCCCGCAGCAGTAGGATCCGTGGTAGACAAATAATCTGCGAACTCATCAAAGCCAGAGTACGAGAAGTGACGGCTCCACGCCTGTGCTCCCGAGGACTCTCCAGGCTCATATCCCAAATACGAGGAGTGATGAGCCCCAAATTCAGAAGTCTCACTAGAAAACTGGCCAAAGCCCCGTCCAACATCTATACCACCAGCCGTGGAAGCAGATGAGTCTCTCGCAGCAGACGGCCGGGAAGGTATCGGCTCATGAACAGCCGCACTCCTCTGAGAACTGCACCGCAGGAAGTTCACAAGCCTCCTAGCAAAACCAGTCATCCCATCCAGATGTCTGACAGCTTGATCATAGGTACGGCCAGATACCTGCAAATCAAGAAAGTCATTAAAAGACAGAGAGTACAGTACAGCTACTACAAGCACAGAAAAGCAACAAGATACTCACCGAAGCACTGGGTTCAACTCTGTATTGAGGCCTCGTCTGCTCCGGGATGAGAATCGTCAATCTCATACGAGAACCACCAACGCCCTCGAATGCCAAGTGAGTACATGGGAGTGGATAATCTCTGGGATGCGCAGGATCCTCACCTTCTCTAGCCATCACCTGTGGGCTCCTCAGGCTCATCCTCTGAAATGTGTCATAGTCAGTATCCTCAATGTTGTTCTCGATATGAGGCACTCCCTGCCTTTACCACTGCAACTCCTCCCTAGCTATGGACATAGAAAACTGCATGTGAAGAGGCAGATCCCTCGGAACCAAGGGACCAGATCCCCGAGCGTACTGGCAAGACACCCTCTTGCCCAGATACATAACGTCAAAATGAAGCCCCACTAGCAGCTTCCGCTGACATGTCACC
Organism: Adenophora triphylla var. japonica; assembly: GCA_022495995.1. Classification (NCBI taxonomy): domain Eukaryota; kingdom Viridiplantae; phylum Streptophyta; class Magnoliopsida; order Asterales; family Campanulaceae; genus Adenophora; species Adenophora triphylla. The sequence goes on from JAFEMH010000998.1 coordinate 404,333, forward strand.
TCCCTAGAGGCCTGCACAATGAAAATGATCAAACCGGCTCCACCAAGTCAAGTTGATCCTCGGCAAGAAGTCTCGGCCCAAGGCCAAAGACACCTCCTCGTAAGTCACACGGGTACTCTCCCTAGACTTCATCGGCTTCCTAGCCGCCTTCTGCCAAGTCAGCATGGCAGGAACCAAAAGGGTATATGCCTCCTTGGTGGTCCACAGATGCGGGTGAAACACCTCAAAGCACCACACCTGTCAAATGCCAGGAAAGTTATATCAGCTACAAAGCAGATACATACAAGTACAAGCGAGACAAGGAAGAGAAAAAGAAGGTGACTCACATCTAGCGCAAACTGAAAGCAACAGAACGAGTTGTCCTCCCCCCGGGAACACCTGTCCAAGGCGAAGAAAAGCTAGGCCCGACCAGCTTCCCCCCAGGAAAAATCACTCATGGCTTCCAAATTAGTCAAGGAGCCAAGCAAAGCAAACTTACACGTCGTGTCAGCATTGGGGAAAAGGGTTACTGATTGAGCAAACCACAAAAACCCCCTAGCCAAACACTGTGCTGTCATCCTCTCGGAGCCAGCCAGATACTCATGGTTTATCCTGATCTTTAGGAGATCTTTGAACTTGGCTCAATAAACTTTATCTTCTTCCCTTCAAAGGTCATGTCAATGATAGAAGCACCAAAGAAGAACTAATCTACCAGAGAGGGAACAAAGAATTTCTTTTCAGCTGTGAAGAGAGATAGAATTCCAGATTTATCAAGGCATGAAATAAGCTGAGCTACAACTGGGTTAGTCATAAGATCATCAACATCAACCTCAAGTCCACCTTAAAGTATTTTGCATCTTGCACAAGAAAAATTCAAAGTTTATATAGAGAGTATAGGCGCATGGAGCATAGATAAAACACAATAACTCAAAATGGTGCATGAAAGTAGGCGCTACAAAGCGAAGGCGCCATAGAATGGGAGCATACACAAGTACTGAGAAAAATTAAATAAACATGAAAGCATGTATTTAAATAGGTGCTCAGACTAGAGGGCGCTCTCTATTGGAAACAGGCGAAGGAGAGCCTATGGGCACTACAAAGAGCTCATACTTAGAAACTTTTGACAAGAAAGGGCGCTAGAAGCATTTACCATGGTGCACGAGAATAAAACATAATCATCATTAAGAGAAATATTATTAAGGGTAGGCGAATGAATTGATAGGGCGCATGGTAGGCTGTATACATCTTTTAAGAATCAAATTCCTACTCAGGAAGAGGAAACCAAAAACAAGATTTGAAATTCAAGGAACCCAAAATTTGTTGTTTTCATTAAGAACATTAAGAACACCATTATGAAGGCGCGAAGAACAGTCCCTTTCCAGATTTAGCAAAACTTACCCAAAATGAAAGAAAATCATATCAAAATGACCCTAAGATGAAATCTAACATGAATATTATCATATATAAACATCAAATATTCAACATTTAAGCACAGAAATCAAGAAAAATGGGCCATAAAGTCTGAAACCTAGAAATGGGTTTTGAAAATTTAGAACTTAAATCTGACCATTGATCATGAAATAAATTACATACATATGTTCAAAAACATCATATTAACAAAAACCAACAAGAAAAATCATCAAAAAACCAATATTTGAACACCAAAATCTCAAAATTCGAGTTTTAGGGCCGAAAAGAAGAAAATAGGTTTTGAGCAATATGAACACAAATAAATCTAAGCATTAAACTTCAAATAAAATGCATATGAGTGTGTGAAATCAACATTTTAACATATCTCATCAAGAAATTCAACAAATATGACGGATTAATAAAATTGTTCGAGCATTTCTATAGATCCGAAAATGACAAAATAAATAAAACAATAATTTCTTACCATATAATCAATGGGGATTTTCTCTTTGGGATCAAAAGTTGAATTCTTAGGGGCCATTGAAAGAGAGTGTAAATAAATAAAACTTACATGATAGAGGAAGGGAAAATAAAGTGAAATGGTGAAAGGGAAGGAGGGAGGCGAGTATATATAGAGATGAAGGGGAAAGGGTTTAGTGGGGATAAGGAGTTATGGTATGTTGGGAGAAAAAAGTGGGAGTACGTGCATGTAATTTGTGTGGTGGGGAGTTATTGAAGAAAATGGGTGAGGTGGCGGTTATGGGTAGGTGGAGAGAGTGGGAAGAATAAAGGTCAATCCATTTCCCTCATTAGTGATACAAATAGTACTTTTATGTTTTGCCCAATCACCAAAGACAGTTGTCTTGGTGATAGTGGGGATTGTTTTAAGTAAACATAAATCCCTAGAAAAATAAATTTTGAAAAAATGGAAAGTGAGAAAATTTAATTGCACATGTACCTCTGAGCAATTAATTTTTTTCTTAAACAAGACAAGGTCCAAAGTGCAATTAATGAGAATTAGAAAACATACCTGATCCAAGTTACTTAGGCGCACAAGGTAGAGGTTGGGGCACTGGATCAGAGAGGCGCTAGAGTTGATGGTGTAGCACTTTAGTTGAGTGAAATGAGGCGCTGGAAATAACTATGGAGCGCCAGCCTGGTGGGGAGCTTCATAGATAACAAGTTAAGGCGCTTGGATTTAGGGCGCACCAAAGGTTGTTGGACCATTAATAACACATAAACTATATAGACCTTTTAAGTTCAAGCATAGTCATTTCTCCTCTTAGGAAGGCAAATCTCTTGGAATCAAAAGTCTTTGTCAAAATATTAGCAATTTGATTATATGTACCTACTTGCTATAAATGAATATTTCATTTTTTTCATGTGGTCTCTGAGAAAGTGATATTTTATGTCTATGTGCTTTGTCTTTAAGTGCATGATAGGTTTGTTGGAGATAACACTTGTTGATAGGTTGTCACAGTAGATGGGACAATTTCATTATTTGATGTTGTAATCAACTAACTGTTGCTTCATTCACAGAATTAGGAAACAACAACTTCCAGCAACTATGTACTCTTTGGTTGTTGAGATTGATATTGCAGCTTGTTTCTTACTAGCCCATGCAACCACTCTATTTTCAAGGAAATGACAAGTGATGCTGGTACTATTTGTATCAATGATACATGCTGCATAATCTACATCTGAGTAACCTATAAGATCAAGTCCAAGGGTAACAGTTCTAGATAGATAATGAATAATATGTTTTACAGACACCAAATGTTCTTCTCTAGGCGGGTTGGTTACACATACAAATGAAATTGAAATCGAGTGTTTCGTGGTTCAAAAATTGTGAATTGCATCTTAATCATCATTTGTCAGGACTCTTCAGCCTAAGTTCCTTAGCTTGGATAGGGCATTTAGTCCATGTCGCTATTTGATAACGAGTTCACACACAAACACTAAACATAATATTTGGCCTACTTATAGTAAGATAAAGTAATAAGCCGATCATACCTCGATATGAAGTCTAATCATCTTTCCAACTAAGATATTTGTCAAGCTACTTACATGTGGCAATTGGAGTGTCATTTTCTCTAGCATTTTCAAGTCCAAATTTCTTGATCAGATATTTTGTATATTTTTCTTAGTTGAGGAAGATGCCATCACTCATTTGCTAGATTTGGAGCCCAAGGAAAAATATAAGTTCTCCCATCATGCTAATTTCAACTTGCTTTTCATTATCTTCTCAAAGCGCTTACACAAAATTTCATTAGTGGAACTAAAAATAATATCATCAACATAAATTTTAACAAGTAAAGAATGATTATTATGTTTGGCAATGAAAAGAGTTGTATCAATCTTACCGCGCTTGAAGCTTTTTTCCAAAAGAAATTTAGATAGAGTATCATACTATGCTATTGGAGCTTGTTTGAGTCCACACAAAGCATTATGAAGCTTGAAGACATGATTTGGAAATTTCTTTTCTTCAAAACCAGGTGGTTGAGCTACATAAAATTGTTCTTGGAGTTCACCATTGAGAAATGCACTATTCACATCCATTTGATAAAGCTTGAATTTCTTGTAATCGGCATAAGCTAGAAATATTCCGATAGCTTCAAGTCTGGCTACAAGAGCAAAGGTTTCATTGTAGTCAATCCCTTCTACTTGCCTATAACCTTATGCAACTAACAATACTTTGTTTCTTGTGATGCTTCCATTCTCATCCATCTTATTTTTAAAGACCCACTTGGTACCTATAACTCCTTTATTATTTGGTCTGAAAAAAGAGTCCAAACCTTACATCTTTCAAATTGGTTGAGATCTTATTGCATATTAACAACCCAACTAGTGTCTTGGAGCGCTTAATCAATCTTCTTTGGTTTAATATAGGAGATAAAGGATGTATGTTCATCATAGTTTTAAGTTCTCCTTGTTTGAACACCAGTATGGAGATCACCGATAACATTTGAGATAGGTGACTACTATGCTCACGAACCTCAAGTGGTAAATCTGGTTGAGTATGAGGTCATTGAAGATCAACTATTGGTATATCATATAAACTAGCATCAAAATCATCAAAAGTGAGTTGCTAGAGTTGTTCAATATAGTTCAATGGTTCATCAATAGGTGCTTCTCTAGAGAGGGCATACCAGGGGTAGTAAACTTAGGCGCTTTTGATGGATTAGAAAAAGGTTCTTCTGGTTTTGGAGGGGGCGCTTTGAGTTTATGAAAAAATTTCTGGTTCAGGCACACTACTATGGGGCGCACCTGTTACATTAGGCTCAACAAAATCATCTGAAAATTTTGGAGTCAAATGTGGCTCAAGAAAAGAATGTTCATCAAAAGTAATATGTACATATTCTATCTTTAAACTAGTTCATTTAAAAGAACGAAAAGTTTTAGAATATTTATCATACCTAACAAAAATACCGTCATTAGCTTTAGCATCAAATTTAACTCTATGTTATCTTCTGTTGCAAAGGATAAAGCACTTAAAGCCAAATATTTTGAAGAATACAATGTTAGGAGGTCTTCCTCTCTAATGTTAATATGGAATATTATTTTTTTAAGTTTTGTTGATGAGGTAACAATTTTGAGTAAAAAAAACTGTGTTTACAGCTTCAACCCAAAAGTATTGATGGAACTTTTCTTCAACTATCATCATTTTTCTAGCCTTAATCAGGGTGCTATTCTTTCTTTTAACAACACCATTTTGTTGTTGAATCCTAGTAGTAGAGAAGTTTTGATCTATCCCATGATCATTATAATATTGAGCAACACCGTTATTCTTGAACTCATTCCATTATCTGATCTTATACTCACGATGTCGCCTTCATTATATGTTTGGAGTTGCCTAAAGAGAGCTACCATAGCAATCATCTTTTGAAATCATCATTTCCACCAATGTATATCTTGAATAGTCATCCATTATAACTAAAGTATTTTAGTTTCCTCCAATGCTTGCTGTGGTGAGTGATCCAAATAGATCTATATGCGGTACTTGTAAACATCTTGACGTTGAAGCAGTCTTGATAAGGAAAGACTCATTATGTAGTTTACCAAGCAGGAAAGCAGTGCACTTCATGTCATGATGATCAGCTACTTTGGGCAACCCTTTTACATGATTATCCCTTTGGATCTTTGCTAAATACTTTATGTTTAAATGACTTAAGTGCTTGTGTCATAACCAACTATTTTTTCTCACATTCTTTGCTACAAAGCCGAGATTAGTTACAACATTCATAGAGTTGAAATCAAGAATATAAACATTGTTCTTACGATTACTTGCGAGCAAAGTGATGCCGAAGTTGCCATCTTTAATGAAACAATTATTTGAAGCGAAATGGCAGTACAATCCTTTGTCGAAAAATTGAGATATGGAGAGTAAATTGTGCTTGAAACCTTCAACGAAAGATACTCTTTCTATAAAAAAAAATGCCTTTTCTGATTTTACCTTATCCAACAATCTTGTCTTTATTATTATCACCAAATGTAATCGAGTGACCTCTCTTTTTATTGAAATCTTCTAGGAATTTGGTATCTCTAGTCATGTCATGTGTCTAGAACATCCACTATCAAGATACCATTCATTTATAATTGCCTTTGAAGATCCAGCCATGGAGCACAGAACCTGAAAGATAGACATTTAAGTGCAGGTCCCCTTTATTCTTTGGATCCTAGGTTTAGCATCTTTTGACAACCCACTCCTGTTTAACCTTAGAATATTTACTTCCCTTGGCATTTGGAGTGAATCTTAAAAGGCATTAACTAGCCTTATAACCAAAACATTCACACACGGAAAAGTGTTGAAAGCCAATACACTATGTTTTGACAAACTCTTTACGTTCCTTAGATTTGGCTTCCTTAATTGGGTAAAATGAGGTAGCTTTGACAAAGTTCACCTTTTAAAACTTTGGAGCGCCTTTTTTAAGAGAGCTCACTCTACGTGGAGGCGCAGGAGGAGCACTAGTATATGGGGCACTCTTAGTTTCAAGAGTAACCTTTTCAAGAGCAATTTCACCTATTGCTATTTCTTTCATCTTAGATTTCCTGGTTTGGTTCTCTGGGTAGACATAGTGGAAATCATGTTTATTTACTACTTTTGCTTGTCCTTTACCCTTAGAATTAGGATGATTAACCTTGGGGATTTCATGAGTTTGTTTGAAAAAATCTTTATCCTTCCTACAATAGAGAAAGCACTTTAAATTGTCAATAGTTAAGAATCCCAAGCCTTCTTTATCATCACTAGACTTTTGAGATTCAAGAATTTGATCTATAATGACACGATATTTGGTCCACTCATCAATAACCTTTTGAGATCAACATTTTGAGCAACCAAGTCATCGTTTCTAAGTGTTTTTTGTTTTCAAGATTAGGGTTTATTCTGTAAGTGGAGTCATGCTCTTGATCTTTTCATTGAGCGCATGGATCTCAGATCTCATAAGTGTTTTCTCCATCTTAAGATTTGAATTTTCATAAGTTGATAGTGATAATGATTTCTTAATATTTTGATATTTAGAGATCACTATTGCAATCTCTTTAATCAACTCTTCTTCTTCCAAGGAATAACTATCATCAATTCCATTTTTAGAAGTAGAAACTATAGGTTTTTTGGGCCAAAGTTGGGGCAAGAAAAAGAGTAACTTTGAATCTTTTCACTCGGAGTTAAATTACCGTCAACTTCTTTATTTTCACTCCAACTATTCGTTAAAGCAAAATTTGATTTTCATTTCCTGCTTGACTTCAAAGCTTCCGAACGCCTTCTGTCCTTGGTCTCTCTCTTCCCTCGATATCCCATCGTTCGAGCCCCCTCACTGGGGGCATTTTTGTCTAAGGGTTACCTCATCTTCTTTAGGGGATGACACATGTTAATTGTCATCATCTAAATCACTGGATGCATCCTTATAAATAAGGCTGAGATGTACCTCTTTTGTATCATCATCATTGCTTCCCTCTTCAGAATCAGTTTCAATCCATGTTGCAAGTTGTTTGGAATCTCTTTCCTCAGCAATCATACCCTTTTGATGAGAAAATTTTGAAGGTTAGGTTTTCTTTTTCAAATACTCATATTCAGGCACGGGACATTGGGAAGCAAAGTGACCATGTATTATACAATTGTAGCAAACAAGATCTTCCTTACTTTTTGAGCTACTAGCCTTTGAAAACATTGCTGGAGGCTTACTTTTAGAAAAGGTTTTTGAAGATTTATGGAAATTTTGAAAACATTGTACAAACATAGCAACTTCGTCATCATCAATATCGATGAGAGAGGAGGCAGAAATATTTGAATCTGAGGTAAACTTAGAGGGTGATTCTTCCTTATGATCAACAAAAAATGACATTGAGAGAGGTCTAGTTTTCACATCAAGTTATTCCATTCTTTCTAACTTAAGCTCATAAACCTTAAGATTGGAATACAGATTACTAAGAGTCCATGTATCAAGATCTTGAGTATCTTCTAAGGATGTAGCTTTGTTAGACCATTTGGAGCCAAGAGCATTAAGAAAGTTTATATTGATTTCCTTTTTAGTATGTTTCTTACCAAGAGAAATACAAGAATTAACAACCTCATAATATCGATCGTAAGTTTCTCTAAGTGTCTCATGAGGCTTCTTGTGTAAGTTATTGAATCTTCTCTCAACCACAAATCTCTTGTTGGCTTGACATTCGACATCTCCTTTGATGTAGCCCTCAATAGCCTCTCACATCTCTTTAGCTGTCTAGCATTCCATCACTTGATGGTAAGTTGATAATCTTAGAGCGATTTGTAGAATATTTATTTCTTTTCCATCGAGCTCTATAATCCTTTTCTCTTCAACACTCCATTCAGCTTTAGATTTATTGATTTCTAGAATGGTTGTAACAGTTGTAGCATCAAGATTGGCATTCATTGGAATAAAGGGTCCAATCAGGATGCAATCATAAAGCATCTCATCAATACATATCATATGAGTCATCATTTTGTTCTTCTTGATGTCAAAGTTATCTTCATTGCGAATGAGAGCACGTGAATAGTTAGTCATTACCATAGCTTGGTGACATGCCATTTTGAATCAGTACCCTGAGTTGTTAACCTCGAAAAACAAAAATAGGTTTATAGGTGTTTGCTCGGATACCACTTATTAATCCCAAAGGGGAAGTAAGGGTATGAAAAATAGCTAGAGGGGGGTGAATAGCTATTTTGAAACTTTTTCAAACCCTTTTGCAAAGCAAAAGCAAATGCTTACTAACTCTTAATTTGTTATGAGAGGCACCTCAATAGAGAGTAAAATTCACAGCATAATAAGTTAGGGTGCTCCAAAAATCATTAGGGGCGCACACAACACAAGGGGTGCACTAGTTTGGCTAAAAAGAGCTAGGCTTAAAATGAGGAGCAAAGGCAATTTCAACACAAATACAATGCAACCAAATTAATAATTCGTATTAAGATCAAACAAGTAAATATTGTAAAAACAATTATGAGTTTCAAAATAAAGTGTGGAAAGTAAGAAAATGCAATTTTGAGAGGTTCAATCAATAAAGATCTACCTCCTATACCAAGATGGTTAGTCTTGGATTTCCGACTACTAGTTTGTATTAGATTCTTGCTGATATAGAATACAAAGTATCTTGTTCTTGAATCTAAAAACTAATTTATATGAATAACAAATCCTATACTATAACTAGTAAATCTCTTGAAGATAATCTATGTAATCAAGCTTCTAGAGGTGTGTGCGAATCAAGAAACCAAAAGTTGTTTATTAATATATACGATCTAGTACGTATTGATTTTTGGGTGTTACAAGGCTATGCTTAGAATCTGGCCTTGGATGTATAAAGGAATGAACGTGTTCTTGAATTTTGGGAAATTTCGAAAGCAATGTTCAAATATTCAATGAAGGCATCACAATCTGAATCTCAAGCAACTTCAAAAGGTTGAAGTTATGGGGTATTTATAGTGAGGTCATTGGAAATCTTTGTCGATAAGCTTCAAGGAATGAGACCCCATACATCCAATACCGAAATAATCAGGGTGAGTCCCCTGGCATTGGCCGTCAAATGGAGTATCCATTGGCATCCATCGCAAAGTTAAAGGAATGAGTCCCCTATATCCAATACCACAACAATCAGAGTGAGTCCCCTGGTATCCGACCGCCTCTACAACCAGAATGAGTCCCCTGTCATCCGGTATCAAAACAAATATGAGTGAGAACCCTGGAATCCGATCGCATCAACAAAATTGAGTGAGTACCCGGCATCCATTATCCATCAAGAAAATTGCCTACACGGTAAGCACTATACCTCTCCCTTTTTTGACTTTGTTCTCTTTTGAAGTTCAAGGCGGATATCTTTTCTATTGTACACTTTTTGCTAGCAATCCACATGGCCGAGGGGCTTTGTAGGCACCCTGCCTTGGACCTCTCACACTCTGATCACTAAATAGTCTTTTATTTACCTTTTTTTATGCATCCATGTTGTCTTTTCGTTAAGTTCCTTAGTTTTGGACTTAAGTGGATAACTGGATCAACTTTCGTGCTATTTCTATCTTTTACTAAAGGTCATAGCGCGCCTTTCAGGTTACTGATGAAACTCGCGCACTTTTGTGTCCATAAGCCAAAAGTCTGCGCTTTTATCCTTCTGCAAAGCTGATTTTTCTCCTTTTCTAACTCCCTTTGTTATTTTAACCCCCATTTATAATCTTCTTGGCTTTATTCGTGGGAAGCCTGATGGAGTAAAAACCCACTTAGTAATAAAAACCCTAGCAAGTGCATTAGTTACCATAATAGTATGCGCAAATGCGAGGGATGATCCCACAAGTACTTGTGTTATCAACAGTTCAACTTTCGGCACCAGATTTTTTTTAAAAAGATTGGTTTTTTATTTTGTTTTTGACTAACTACTAAAGCAATTAAACTAAAGAAACAATTAAAAACAAGAGATAAATCAGATTACGAGAAAAATTCACAGGTTGGACTTCACAATACCTTCAATTTATGCCATTTTTATTATTAAGGATGTCAATCTTATTCTAAGGTTCATTCACAAATGTAACGATTGGGACGATTAGGTGGCCGGATTGCAATTATTTGGTTCCCTTTATATCATGTATTCTGTTACGGCTAAATAACATGTGAATAATAGTTTAAACACTCAAGAATTATATAAATCTGAATCCTTTTTAATTCGGTTACGGCTTCAATTAGATTTATTCAACAAAATACTGGTCAATATATTAATTACCCAAAATTAATGGACAAGTTAATACACAAATAGTTATAATGCCAACATCATGTTAACATAATGTTGCAACCCTAAAACCTTTGAATTAAGAATACCTTGAAGAACTAGAATAAGATTGAATGGAAGAATTAAAACATACAACATAGAGATCTGGTATTGTTACATCCAACCCATGAATCTAAATAAATTAGCTACTCAAAATCATAAGAACAAAGACTAATAGAGAACATAAAGAACATAAAAACCTATATCTTGAATCTTGAATCCTTGTTTTCAATCCTCAAATTTAGAATAAAACATACAATAAAAGAACCCCCTAAAAGTGGCTGGAGTTGTTCTATTTATACTTGGGAAAAGAGGGGCCGAAATTAGAAAACAACCGAGTAGTCCTTTGCTGATTTGGAAAACTGAAGTTGCTGGACGGAGGGGGGGGGTTGCGGATGCCTCCCATAGAAGGGTTCATCCGCCCCCTTTTGGATAGTATCTAGGAGAGTTTTTGGAATTTGAGAGCGTGTGTTCCCCATTTTTGGATGTGTGTGCTCCTCATGCTTTTTCGACTTGTACCGTTTTTGGCAAACTTCCGAGGTAATAACTTCTTCATACGGACTCCGATTTGGATGTGCCACTTATCTTTGGAAACCTCTCATTGAGTAATATCCATTGGTCTTTGTTTCTCAGGATCACATCCACTTTGTCCTTATGTTATATCCTTTATTTCCTCATTTGCCGCTCCGCTATTGATTGTTCCTTTTGCACTCATTAAGATTATAACCAATGGCATTCTCATCTATTCAATGTACTCATAAACACTCCAAAAAGCCACTAAAACACCCATGGTAGAGCAATAAATAAGTCTAAAGGTATATTATTTGGAAGGGTAGAAACACATCAATCAAATACCTCCAAAATTATCTTTTGATCGTCCTTGATCAAAACAAAAACTAAAACAAATAAGTAAAACAACATTCTAAACTACGAAATATAAATATACTAAAAGAAAATAAATAAATTTGGATTAGTCTAATTATATAAAGGGTTGTTAGCCATATAATCCTCAAATCTTTACAAACACATAAAATCTACAAGTGTTACTATAAACATGGGATTACAATTACATTGATGTATCTAACTTCAATTATCCACCACAGTATAATATTATGAATGAATAATGGGAGATCATCGTTACCAAATTAAGATATTTTATAGAGACACTTGTAACATTTTCTAAATCAATGATAATAAGATAAACATTATGCGCAAGGACACTCATAAGCATGTTTAACCACAACTGTCAACCAGGCTATTCTTTAGGGATCAAATATGGATTCATGGCTTGTAATATATCGCGACAATTGCGAGCTAGGTTCACGGTTACAATTGAATGTAAGGATATGCAAAGTTAAGCAAGTGAAACTAGAAAGTCTACAAAATATATCCTCACTTGACTGTATCTCTCCGCTCACCCATGCCAACCTATGTTTCAACCTCCAAACTTAGAATTTGCATACTTTCATACAAAGGGTATAGGGTATAGGGTATAGTTTATAAGGTATAGGGTTTAGGGTTTAGGGTATAGGTGTTAGTGTTATGCCCTAGGCCTATAGTTGATAGACCTTTATGTTGACATTATTTATTATTATATGAAAAGCTTATTATTTGATTATTATATGTTTTGCATATTTATTTGTAATAATCTCCGTCCCTAATTATTACGTGAATAATTAGTATAAATGTTAATGGATAATCATATGATGATTATATGCATAGAGATGCACATTAAATTTATGGGTACTTGTTAGAGAACAAGTGACTGGACTTGACCCGTTTGAGATTTATGTCATGGTCAAATGTCATAATTAAATCTCATATGGTCACTTCATTTAGTCCCTAGACCTGAGATTATCATGACCTTACATATGATGAAAGCTATGTTTGATTTTAGTCAAACGATATCTTAACACGATATTTATAAAGGCTATCTTTGGCATGATCGGATTCATGATGGGAAGGATGATAAGTCAAGATGGAATTTGTTCCTCAAAAGAGAGATGTTTTTCTTGGGCCCCTCGATGAGTAATAATGATGAAAGTGTATGACTATACCCCAATGCGATTGGATTATCGTTATACTCAAGATCGAGAAAGCATTGAACAAATACAAGTTGACGTGGACCATGACTTGTGTTCAATATAACATCGTAAGACAAAGGGAGAAATGGAAGTATACCATTGGAAACGTGAACTCTTACATTATATTAATTGGGTAGACATAATGGCTTGCTAGAGTCTGCTTATGTTTTATGAGGGTCGATATGATCGAGCTCATTGCCAATATAATATAATCCTATTGCGTCACACACAACTAGAATGAATTGGTTAAACCAAGGGAAGAAAATTGAGAAGTCCTCATGTGGCTTAAGTCATCGCGCGACAGAACCTGTCCGTTGGACTCGTCTGGTCGTGCGACAGATCATGCCCCAAAGGCAGTTTACAGACAGTTTCCTATTTTGATTAGGAAACAAATACCAATACTAATTTAGTATAAATATAAGGTCTGTGAAACCCTAATAACGTAGTCGAATTTCTGAAAAGAAAATCACAACAAAAGGTTTCTCAATATTCTTTCTAAAGTTTAAAAGATCTAGCAATCATCAAAGTTATTCTTGGTTCATTCAAAGGTGTGGATACTATTAGAGGGTCTTCGCTCGTACGACGATCAAGGCCTAGATTTTGAAGTTTGTGATTCAAAATCACATTGATTAATTGTTCGATAGCTCAAGAACTGAAAGCAATTAAGGTTGGTTAATTCTATCTCATAGGAATTCAATTTAATCATATAGAACGGATCTTAGGGCTCTTGGGTTTTGTGTTATTAGATGCTTAATTTCACTGCGCATGGACCCATAAAACCCAATAGTGGTATCAGAGCCCCGTTCGTAGGGTTAAGTTTGAATTAACATGCTAGAAAAAATGATCTAAATTGTTTATATTGTTTTTGCATGTTTTGTATGCGATAGTTTGATTGTTTTTGAAACAATATGCCTAAATCGTGTTCTATTCATATTGAATTAAATCTGTTAAAAGTTGTTTATAAGATTTAATTGATCTGTGATTAAGAATTGATTAAAATCTGAAAAATCTGCAAACTGGCTTCTTGTGTCACGCGACAGAGTTGGCCTCTGTCACGCGACAGAGTTGGCTTTTGTCACGCGACAGAGTTGGCCTCTGTCACGCGACAAAACTTGCCAATTCTGGGCAGAATCAGTTTGTTAATTTTTCATGCTAATCTGTGATTATGTTTATAATCTAAGATGTTTATGTCTTAATCTGGATGCTATAAATTTTTGGAAATTAAGTTTATAGGGCTATGCTAGATTAATTCATTGTTTATGCATGCTTAATTAATTTAAATGTGATTTTATTAATTTTTGCGATGCATGAATTATGTGTTCTTATGTGTTAAGAGCTTTATTAGATTTTTAATTGAAACATTGAAATTGTAATTTCCTGAATGTTTAAATTGAAACAATAAAATTTTGGTTATATGATTGTTTATGAGAAACAAGTCATTTTACGCAAAATTTAAAGGAATCTGATTGTTTATACAAAGTATTGATTATGTTGCAAATCAGAGCTGATTTCTGATTGTGCATGTCTAGGAGAGTTCTGTCGAAGGAGAGATTTGGTACTTAAGTAGTCCTTGTGGCTCACCTATCTTCCTGGGAACTTACCTGGTGCGCGATCATGATTATCTTTGCTGATATGCTTATAATCTGCTTTAAAGAACCTTCATTTAACTTTTAAGTTCTTTATGCCAATTCATGATTAAAACACTTGAGACCACTCGGATAGTTTTGGGTGGGCTTGCCATAGCAAGGTACTTTGATTCTATTCGTTTGCGAGCAAGATGAGGAAATGGTGGTTCCTATACGTTTAAAGTGAATGAACTTAATTGGGTTATCAAAATGGTTTTGGACCCAAGGCATAAGATGAGATTAAAATATGCTTAGACATATGATGTCTTAAATAAATCTCATAAAAGATCTAAGAGTCATATATGTGATATGATTGATGTTTCTACCTAATTAATTTAGTTTTGAGCGGTTTGCCATAGCAAACTTGAAATTAAATTAAAGTTGGATCTTAGCTCATTAAATATATATTATGCTTATTTGCATTGGAAGGTGTATAATTTAGTGGGAGCATTTATTTTCATGTAAATGCATTATACTTCTCATATAATATGTTTGCTCATATGTGTTCATATTTTATGTATATCTTTTTGTAGAATAAATGGCATCAAACAATAATCATCTGTCACTGCGATCTGTCCTTGAGAAGGAAAAGTTGGAAGAGAATGGTACAAACTATATGGATTGGATCCGTAGCGTGAGAATTGTTCTCAGGCAAGAGGAAAAGTTGTACGTTCTCGAGGAACCTATTCCACCTGAACCTGCTGCCAATGCTACTAGGGCAGTGAGGGATCAATATCTAAATTATAAGCGTGATGCTACTGATGTTGGTTGCCTCATGCTCTCCGCCATGATCAAGAGCCTTCAGAAGGATCTTGAGCACTTGGGGACAGTTGATCTAAACAATCGACTGATGGAAATGTTCCAAGTTCAAGCAAGGCAAGAAAGGTATAACACAGTTAAGGCCCTAACCTCATGCAAGATGAGTGAAGGACAAGCTGTTGGTCCCCATGCTCTAAAGATGAAGGGCCACATCGAGCATCTTGAGAGGCTCGGTTTTCCAATTAGCCAAGAGTTGGCTACTGACATGATATTGAATTCATTGCCCGAAGGTTTTAGTAATTTCATAATGAACTATAACATGGGGGGCATGAATAAGAACCTTTCCGAGTTAGTTCAAATGTTGAACACTGCGGAAACCAATATTGTCAAGAAGAAAACCGATCAAGTGTTGATGGTTAACAAAGGGAAAGGTTTCAAGGGTAAGGAAAAGGTAAAAGTTGCTAATCCTAAGGAAAATGTTGCCAAACCCAAAGAGCATGCAAAACCCAAAGAGGCTAAGCCCAAGTCCCAAGAGGACGCAGTCTGCTTCCATTGCAATGAGATTGGACATTGGAGGAGAAACTGCTTAAAATACAAGGAAGCACTGAAGAAGAGCAAAGGTGTTGCTTAGACTTCAGGTATCTTTGTTATAGATATATTCCTATCTACTTCTAGTTCTTGGGTATTGGATATCGGATGTTGATCTCACATTTGTTTAAATGTGCAGGGTCTAAAGAACAGAAGGATGCTTGAAGATGGTAAAGTGGACCTACGTGTGGGGAATGGAGCAAGAGTTGCTGCATTAGCCGTAGGAACTTATGAAGTTACTTTACCTAGTGGACTAATACTTATTTTGAACAATTGTTATTACGTTCCAGCTTTAAGTAGGAATATTATTTCGATTTCATGTTTGGATAATGAAGGTTTTAATTTTCTTATATGTGATAAGAAGTTTTCTATTTACAAGAGTGATATGCATTATTGTACTGCTATTTCATTCAATGGCCTTTATATCCTTGATGTTGAAAAACGTGATAATGATGTCTATAACATTAACAAGAAATCTAAACCCAATGATGTAAACCACACTTACTTATGTTGGCCATATAAATGAGAAACGCATCTCTAAACTCCATAAAGATGGATTTTTAGACTCACATGATTATGAATCATATGAGACATGCGAATCTTGTTTACTTGGCAAGATGATCAAGGACCCATTTACCAAAACTGGTGAAAGGGTGGGTGACTTATTAGGCCTCATACATACTGATGTATGTGGACCTATGAGTAGTAATGCTAGGGGAGGATTTCAGTACTTCATAACATTCGTTGATGATTATAGTAGATTTGGATATGTTTTTCTAATGAAACATAAAAGTGAATCGTTTGAGATATTTCGAATATTTCAAAATGAGGTGCAAAATTAACTTGGCAAAACTATTAAAGTACTTTGATCTGATCGAGGTGGCGAATATTTGAGCCAAGAATTTGACAGTCATCTTAAGAGTTATGGAATCGTTTCATAACTCTCTCCACCCGGAACACCACAATGGAATGGTGTGTCTGAAAGGAGGAATAGAACTTTATCGGACATGGTTCGTTCTATGATGAGTCAAGTTGAGCTTCCTTTATCCTTTTGGGGACATGCACTAGAAACTGTTGCTTTCACTATAAACAGAGTTCCTACCAAATCAGTTCAAAAGACCCCATATGAGATGTGGCATGGAAGAAAACCTAGTTTGTCTTTCATGAAGATTTGGGGTTGCGATGCATATGTCAAGAAGTTAACTTCTGACAAGCTAGCACCTAAGTTTGACAAATGTGTTTTCGTGGGTTATTATAAGGAAACTAAAGGATACTATTTCTACAACCGAAACGAGAACAAAGTGTTTGTTGCTCGAAATGGTACCTTCTTAGAAAAGGAGTTTCTTCGCAAAGGAACCAGTGGGAGTAAAATAGATCTCAAAGAAATTCGAGAACCCGAAAACAACATTGAACCAATGGTAGAAACTGAACCAAATTCACAATGAGTTGTGGAACCGGTTCAAGATGCACAAGTCCTTCGCAGAAGTGGTAGGTCACGATCCAAACTCGAGAAATATGGATTTCTCATTACGAAAAGTGATGAAGTGGAGTTAATCGAAAACGATGAACCTACTTGCTATCAAGAAGCGATGTCCGCTCCTGATTCGGAAAAATGGCAAGAGGCCATGAAGTCCGAATTACAATCCATGGCTGATAATCAAGTTTGGAACTTGATTGATCCACCTGAAGGTGTAAAAACCATAGGGTACAAATGGGTCTTCAAGAAAAAGGCCGACATGGATGGGAAGGTGCACACCTATAAGGCTAGGCTTGTAGCTAAGGGATATAGGCAGATTCATGGTATCGACTATGATGAAACCTTTTCGCCTGTAGCTATGCTTAAGTCTATTAGAATTTTAATTGTCATAGCCGCATATTATGACTATGAGATATGACAAATGGATGTCAAGACAGCTTTCCTAAATGGGAAGTTACTTGAGGATGTATACATGATACAACCTGAAGGTTTTGTCAGTCCAAAAAATTCTAACAAGGTGTGTAAGTTGCAGAGATCCATTTATGGATTGAAGCAAGCTTCTAGGAGTTGGAATCTACGTTTTGATGAAGCAATCAAAGAGTTTGGCTTCATCAAGAACGAAGATGAACCTTGTGTATACAAGAAAATTAGTGGGAGCGTATAGCACTATTTCTAGTGTTGTATGTCGATGATATCTTACTTATTGGAAATGACATTCCTGCACTACAGACTGTCAAGTCTTGGTTGGGAAAGTGATTTTCAATGAAAGATATGGGCGAAGCTGCATATATCCTTGGTATCAATATCTATAGAGAAAGATCTAAAAGGATGATTGGTTTAAGTCAAAGTACTTACATTGACAAGGTTATTAGAAGATTCCAAATGGAAAATTCTAAAAGAGAAAACTTGTCAATGTTGCATGGTGTATCTCTTAGCAAGACTCAAAGTCCTAAGACTAATGATGAGCGAAAGAGAATGAATGGTATTCCATATGCTTTGGCGATTGGGTCTATCATGTATGATATGTTATGTACTAGACCCGATGTCTCGTGTGCTCTAAGCATGACGAGTAGGTACCAATCGGACCCGGTGAACCACATTGGATAGCAGTCAAGAATATCCTCAAGTACTTACGAAGAACTAAGGATGTATTCTTGGTCTTTGGAGGAATGGAAGAAGATCTTGTAGTAAAAGGCTACACAGATGCTAGCTTCCAAACCGACAAAGATGATTTCAGATCACATCAGAGATCCAAACACATACGTCGACGTTTCCATATTATCCAAGAGATATGCGAAAGGGAAGACGTAAAGATATGCAGAGTAGACACTAATGACAACGTGGCGGATCCATTAACTAAGGCTCTCCCGCAAGCTAAGCATGATGGTCATGTTAGGTCCATGGGTATTCGATACATGGGAGAATGGGCCTAGTGCAAGTGGGAGACTGTTAGTGTTATGCCCTAGGCCTATAGTTGATAGAGCTTTATGTTGACATTATTTATTATTATATGAAAAGTTTATTATTTGATTATTATATGTTTTGCATATTTATTTGTAATAATCTCCGTCCCTAATTATTGAGTGAATAATTAGTATAAATGTTAATGGATAATCATATGAAGATTATATGCATAGAGATGCACATTAAATTTATGGGTACTTGTTAGAGAACAAGTGACTGGACTTGACCCGTTTGAGATTTATGTCATGGTCAAATGTCATAATTAAATCTCATATGATCACTTCATTTAGCCCCTAGACCTGAGATTATCATGACCTTACATATGATGAAAGTTATGTTTGATTTTAGTCAAACAATATCTTAACACGATATTTATAAAGGCTATATTTGGCATGATCGGATTCATGATGGGAAGGATGATATGTCAAGATGGAATTTGTCCCTCGAAAGAGAGATATTTTGCTTGGGCCCCTCGATGAGTAATAATGATGAAAGTGTATGGCCATACCCCAATGTGATTGGATTATCGTTATACTCAAGATCGAGAAAGCATTGAACAAATACAAGTTGACGTGGACCATGACTTGTGTTCAATATAACATCGTGAGACAAAGGGAGAAATGGAAGTGTACCATTGGAAACATGAACTCCTACGTTATATTAATTGAGTAGACATAATGGCTTGCTAGAGTTCGCTTATGTTTTATGAGGGTCGATATGATCGAGCTCATTGCCAACATAATATAATCCTATTGGGTCACACACAACTAGAATGAATTGGTTAAACCAAAGGAAGAAAATTGAGAAGTCCTGATGTGGCTTAAGTCATCGCGCGACAGAACCTATCCATAGGACTCATCTGGTCGTGCGACAGATCATGCCACAAAGGCGGTTTACAGACAGTTTCTAAATTTGATTAGGAAACAAATACCAATACTAATGTAGTATAAATATAAGGTCTGTGAAACCCTAATAACCTAGCCGAATTTCTAAAAATAAAATCACAACAAAAGGTTTCTCAATATTCTCTCTAAAGTTTAAAAGATCTAGCAATCATCAAGAATTGTTCTTGGTTCATTCAAAGGTGTGGATACTATTAGAGGGTCTTCGCTCGTACGACGATCAAGGCCTAGAGTTCGAAGTTTGTGATTCAAAATCACATTGATTAATTGTTCGATAGCTCAAGAACGGAAATCAATTAAAGTTGGTTAATTCTATCTCATAGGAATTCAATTTAATCATATAGAACGGATCTTAGGGCTCTTGGGTTTTATGTTATTAGATGCTTAATTCCGCTGTGCATGGACCCATAAAACCCAACAATAGGGTATAGGGTATAGGGTATAGAGTATAGGGTATAGGGTATAGGGTACGTATAGGGTATAGGGTTTAGGATATAGGGTATAGGGTATAGGGTATAGAGTATATGATATATAGGGTATAGGGTATAGGGTATAGTGTATAGGTTATAAGGTATAAGGTTTAGGATATTGGGTATAGGGTATAGGATATAGGGTATAGAGTATAGGGTATAGGGTATATAGGGTATAGGGTTTATGGTATAGGATATAGGATATAGGGTATAGAGTATAGGGTATAGGGTATAGGATATATAGGGTATAGGGTATATGGTATAATGTATAGGGTTTAGGGTTTACGGTATAGGGTATAGAGTATAGGGTACATGTTATATAGGGTATAAGGTATAGGGTATAGGGTATAGGGTAAAACTCTTTAATTTTTATTTATAAATATATAGTATTTTTTATTTTTTATGAATATAAATAAATATTTTGGACATTTTTTAGTATTGAAGTTTTTTTCAAGAAGTTATATAAAAAAAGTTTGAAAAAAATAAACAAATGAAAGTATAATAAAGAAATCAAGGACGGGTAAAATTCTTTAATTTTTATTTATAAATGTATAGTTTTTTTATTTTTTATGAATATAAATAAATATTTTGAACATTTTTTAGTATTGAAGTTTTTTCAAAAAGTTATATAAATTTTTTTTTTAAAAAAATAAACAAATGAAAGTATAATAAAGAAATCAGGGACGGGTAAAATTCTTTAATTTTTATTTATAAATGTATAGTTTTTTTTTATTTTTTATGAATATAAATAAATATTTTGGACATTTTTTAGTATTGAAGTTTTTTCGAAAAGTTATATAAAATTTTTTTTAAAAAAAAATATACAAATGAAAGTATAATAAAGAAATCAGGGACGGGTAAAATTCTTTAATTTTTATTTATAAATGTATAGTTTTTTTTTATTTTTTATGAATATAAATAAATATTTTGGACATTTTTTGGTATTGAAGTTATTTTCAAAAAGTTAAATAAAAAAAGTTAGAAAAAAAATAAATAAATGAAAGTATAATAAAGAAATCAGGGACGGGTAAAATTCTTTAATTTTTATTTATAAATGTATAGTGTTTTATTATTTTTTATGAATATAAATAAATATTTTGGACATTTTTTAGTATTGAAGTTTTTTTCAAAAAATTATATAAAAAAAGTTAGAAAAAAATAAACAAATGAAAGTATAATAATGAAATCAGGGACGAGTAAAATTCATTAATTTTTATTTATAAATGTATAGTTTTTTTATTTTTGATGAATATAAATAAATATTTTGGACATTTTTTAGCAAGTTTTTTTCAAAAAGTTATATAAAAAAAGTTAGAAAGAAAATAAACAAATGAAAAAAGTTAATTTTTTTTAAAAAACAATTTCCGTCGCTAAATCGGTCGCTATTCCATCGGTATTTTAAAAAGAGAAATATTTTTTATTTTTTATTATTTAGCGACAAAATATATCCGTCGGTAATTTATTTTTGCAAAATCCGTCGCTAATTTTAAAAAGAAAACATATTTATTTATTTTTTATTTATATAGCGACATAAAAAGTCCGTCGTTAAAAATTTTATAATTTGTCGTTATTTCGTCGCTAAATCTGTCGCTAAAATGGGCGGGCTTTTTTAGCGCCACTATTGCGACGGATTAGCGACAGATTCATGTCTGTCGCTAAAATCCGTCGCTAATCCGTCGCTAAATCCGTCTGTAACTGTTTTTTTTCGTTTTATTTTGCTTCCGTCGTTATTCCGTCGCTATTCCACCGCTAATAGCGACAGAATTTGATCCGTCGCTAATTTATGTCGCTATTTGACAGTTTTCTTGTAGTGTGTAAGTGTAAGATAATGTGGGTACAAACTTAAGGCGAATGGCAGTCTTTGACTATCTCTCAATTTGTGGGAAATATCCATTCTTATTGAAGCTACAAAAGGGGTTTTAGCGATTTTTTTATAACTGACGAGAAATTTAAAGGCTCACAAAAGGGTTCAATGAAAATAACCATATATCACTTTACGAGTAGCCTATTTGATGTGTTACGGTCATGCAATCATGTTTTAGGAACTCCGAGAATGTCAAAGTGATTCTATCCTAAGTTGGTAAAAATAATCAAGAGAATAGTATGGAAGTAAAAGGTGAAGTAATCATAATGCACATGTTACAATGTAATCATATGAAAAGAATAAAATATTTAAAATTTAAGATCCAAATAGATCTATTGAATCTGTTCGAAATCAATGACGGAGTGCTAGAAGTTTGACCAGATATGTGCAGATCTAGGTTTTCGGTTGTCAAAGGTAATTTAGAAAACATGAGATTCACCGGAGAATGAGCTTGCCGGAGAAAAAGCAAGGCGTTGCTTCTTAGGCTGGATGAGCCACCCCAGTTTAGGCTATGCTAGGGTTGGGGACGCCGAAAGATGGAGTTTTTCGGCTAGATCCAATCGGATCTACTCAGAAAAAGGATTGAACAAATTGATGGATTGGTTATCGGAGAGCTAAATCTTAACTGTGTGCAAGAACGGTGGTGGAGGCGCCAAAAACTGAGAAGCTGAGGCGAGGTAGGAGGGGGAGATGGA
Organism: Adenophora triphylla var. japonica; assembly: GCA_022495995.1. NCBI lineage: Eukaryota > Viridiplantae > Streptophyta > Magnoliopsida > Asterales > Campanulaceae > Adenophora > Adenophora triphylla. The sequence goes on from JAFEMH010000998.1 coordinate 426,914, forward strand.
ACTGGAAGATTGAAGGAGAGAGAGAGAGAGAGGATCTGTCTCAAATCTGCAGATTGATGGAATCGGTGAGGATTGGAGGTCGTCGTAAAAGTAGAAGGCGTATGTTGATGGAGAAGGTGACGTAGCGGAAGCTAAGATAGATGGTTGATTACGGGTAGAAATTAATCAATACGCGAAATCAACCCTTCAATCGCAGTCGAAATTAATCAAGACTACAAATTGGAACAAGAAAATGAATTGTTATTCAAAACGGCAAAAAACTCCCTTAACAAAACCCTAGAAAAATGTTTAAATACTCCTGCCAACCCTAGAATGAAATAAGAAAACAATGACCAATTTAGCCCTACTTAGAAATTCGAAACTCAGTAATAACGTAAATAACAAAAATTGAACGTAGAAGCTCCCGTCCGCGAGGCGCCCGCCTGGGCACAAGCCAGGCGTCCGCCTGGAATCCAGTAACTTCCCACGTTGTTGAAGCAGTATGAGGCGTCCGCATCGCCAGGTTGAGGCGCCCGCAACAGACGCCGAAGCTTCCCTCTCCGCAGCACAACACGAGGCGCGCGCCTGGCACGAATGAAGCGGCCGCCTCGTCTGAAAATCAAGGATTACGCCCCTTCCGGTCGATAGTCTCTAAGAACTCTAACGCCAACTCTTCTACTGCATCATTCTCCCCACGCCTGAAAAAATTCGTCCTCGAATTAACAACTACATCATCATCCGACGAATCCCCAGCATACGGAACCAAATGCTTCACGTTAATCCGAAGTACGAATATGGCTTGGCAGCTTCAACTTGTATGCATTTGGATTAATCTTCGCAACGACCTCAACAGGACCAATCTTCTTAGCTGACAGCTTGTTATACTCACCAACTGGAAAACGGTCTTTTGTCAAAATAGCCCACACAAAATCACCAACCTGAAACTCGACAATACGCCTTTTCTGATCAGCTGCATGTTTGTACCTAGCGTTCGCAGCCTCCAAATTAGCACGCACCTTGGAATGAACATCCTGTAACCCCGAAACCAGATCGACCGCTTTACCATGCACCTTGTGTTTGCTGGGCAATGTAATCAGATCCAACGGACCCTTCGGCTGAACCACGTAAACCACCTGAAACGGACTAAAACCGGTACTGCGATTAATGGCATGATTGTGGGCAAATTCCGCTTGACACAGCTTCTGATCCCAAGATTTAACATGATCCCCAACCAAACATCGCAGCAAGTTACCCAACGATCTGTTCACTACCTCGGTCTGCCCGTCAGTCTGAGGATGATATGCACTGCTGAAATTAAGCTGAGTATTAACCATTTTCCACAAGCTACGCCAAAAATGACTTAGGAACCGGGTATCACGATCAGACACAATAGTAGACGGTAGACCATGCAGACGGTAGACCTCCTTGAAAAATAACTGAGCCACATTAACCGCATCCGTTGTCTTCTTACACGGAATGAAGTGAACCATCTTGGAAAACCTGTCGACAACCACGAAGATGGAATCAAACCCCCGCTGTGTACGTGGCAATCCCAAGACAAAATCCATACTAATCTCCGACCACGGCTGACTAGGAACAGGTAATGGCATATACAACCCCGCATTAGTAGCAGCCCCTTTTGCCATGTGACACACCCGACACCGCTGCACATACTTATCGACTTCCTTCCGCATACTTGGCCAAAAGTAAGAGGCCTGAACAAGCTGCAAAGTACGATCACGACCAACATGACCCTCACCATGGAGCTCCTGTATAATCATCAAGCGGAGACTACAATCAGGAACACATAACTGATTACCTCGAAACAAGAACCCATCATGAATCAAGAAATCTGGTTTACGCCCCGCCTGAACATCCGCCAACACGACCGAAAAATAAGGGTCAGCAGCAAGTAAATCACGGAAGGAATCAAACCCAGGCACATCCACACGCATAGTCGTTAATAGCCCCCGACGCCTACTCAAGGCATCAGCCACCTTATTAGTAACTCCCGCTTTATGATTGACCACAAAAGTGAATTGCTGCAGAAAAGCAATCCACCGAGCATGGCGAGCCGAAATCTTGTCTTGACCATGAAGATGGCGCAAGGAATCATGGTCGGTGAACAAGATAAACTCCTGATGGAACAGATAATGGCGCCAATGCTTCACAGCCTGAACAACAGCATAAAACTCCACGTCATAAGTACTATATCGTGTCTTGGCTCCCGACAGTTTTTCACTGAAATATGCCACCGGCCGCCCATTCTGACTCAAAACAGCCCCAATACCCACTTTCGAAGCATCCGTATGTAACTCAAACGGCTGTGAAAAATCGGGTAACACTAAAATAGGGGCAGATGTCAACCGCTCCTTAATCTGCTCAAATGCTATGTCGGCTTCAGCAGTCCAAGTGAAACGAACCCCTTTCATACAATCAGTAATAGGAGCCATGATACTACTGAAATGAGGGATAAAACGTCTATAGAACGATGCCAAACCATGAAAGCTTCGTACCTCGGTAATCGTAGTAGGGCGAGACCAATTCTGTACCGCTGCCACCTTCTCAGTATCCACCTGAAGGCCTGCCCCCGAAATCACATAACCCAAAAATAATACTCGAGGCACCATAAAAACACACTTCTTAGTCGCGGCATAAAACTTATTATTACGGAGCACCAACAGTACCTCACGCACATGCTGCAAGTGGTCTTCCTTACTGCGACTGTAAATAAGAATGTCATCAAAATACACCACCACAAAAATCCCAATAAAGGGTCGCAGCAGCTGGTTCATCACACGCATGAACGTACTCGGGGCATTAGACAACCCAAAAGGCATCACTAACCACTCATACAAACCTTCACGAGTTTTGAAGGCTGTCTTCCATTCATCTCCTGGCCGAACACGAATCTGATAGTACCCACTCTTCAAATCCAACTTTGTAAAAACTGTAGCACCACTAATCTGATCAAGCAAGTCATCTAAACGAGGGATCGGAAACCTGTACCGGACTGTAATTTTGTTGATAGCTCTGCTGTCAACACACATACGCCAAGACCCATCCTGCTTAGCAATCAGTATTGCTGGTACCGCACAGGGACTCAAACTCTCCCGGATATGTCCTTTTGCCAACAACTCCTCAACCTGCCTCCGCAACTCCTCATGTTCTCTAGGACTCATACGATAATGAGGGCGATTAGGCAGACTAGCCCCAGGAACTAGATCAATATGGTGCTGAATATCCCGAAGTGGAGGTAATTCCGCAGGAAGCTCATCTGGAAACACACTAGCAAATTCCTGTATCAACGGGAGTACTTCCGGAGGAATTTGAACCGAATCAGGAACTGCCTTCCCGATCAAAACAAACACTCTATCAGTCGAAACCACCTCATCCTCAAACTGTGCGAAAGATAGGAAGGACGCACTCGAGGTCGGTACCTCTGTGTGAGTTACCGGTTTCGTAGGAGCTAACACATACTTAGCCCCATCCACCAACAAACTATAAGTGTTAGAACGGCCATTATGAAAAACTTGTCTATCAAACTGCCATGGCCTACCCAACAAAAGATGGCAAGCATCCATAGCAACCACATCACACCACAATTCATCACGATATTTTGCACCAATAGAAAAAGAAACACGAGCACGTTTAGAAACTGTTACCTCACCGCCCTTTTTCAGCCACGCTAGCTTATATGGCTTAGGATGCTTTTCTGTCGGAATGTTCAGTTTCTGGACCGCCTCCTCCGCAACGATGTTCTCGCAGCTGCCTGAATCAATGACAAAACGACAAACCTTACCCAAAATCGTACAAGTGGACTGAAAGATGTTGTTACGAAGCCACTCATTCTCCTCCGATGTACGCGGAGTCAAATAAGAACGGCGCACAACAAGAGAAACACCCACATCACCAGTCAGGACCTGCTCTTCTTCATCAAACATAGGGTTCTCATGTACTGCACTGTCATCGACCCACGGATCCTCCTCCGTATCATTGAATAATGCTTTCTTGCTCGCTTGTTTGCAGTCTACCTGTCGATGTCCAACCTCGCCACAACCAAAACATTTGATACTGTTGTTCGGCCCACGGTTAAACTGACTGCTAGCCCTAGATGTAGTCGGAGCGACTGTAGTTGTACCACCCGTGACACCGCCCGAACCAGAACCAACGACACTGCCAAACCGCCTCGACTGTTTCTCCACCGCAAGAGCTCGCTGATGTGCTTCTGACACTGTCCCAATATCGAACATGTTTAAGGTATCCTGTATTTGAACCCTCAACCCACCGATAAACCGTGCTACCGTCTGATCGGGTGTCTCCTGCAACTCGTTTCTGGCCATTAATTGATAGAATTCGGTGGTATAATCATCAACCGACCGCGATCCTTGCTTCAGATTCTGCAATCGCTGAAACAATATACGCTGATAATTGTAAGGTAGAAACGCAGCCCGCATCTGCTTTTTCATCTTCTCCCACGACACAATTTTCGACTTCCCGAGCCTAGCACGTGACAGTTTAAGCTGCTGCCACCACGCTGTAGCCCTACCACGCAGCCTCGTGGCCACCAACGCTACACGCCTATCCTCCGGAACCTGTTTGAACTCTAAGATTTCTTCCACAGTGGCAAGCCAATCCAGAAATTCTTCTGCCTGTAACCCTCCATTAAAATCTGGGATCTCCGTCCTCATACCCGCCTCCCATCGACGGTTGTCCTCCACCACCTGAGGCCGCTGTGGCCGACGTCGAAACTGCGGAATCTCGGGATAGACATCGTGACCGCCCTTCCGAATCCCCTTCCGAATCTTGCTGTCTGTGATGATCACCATGATCAGCCGGATGTCGCTGAAGGTGTTCGTTGAGCAGGTCGCTCATCCTAGTCGTTAACTGCTCCAACAACCCTTCCATACGTTCATCGACAGCCAATCCAATGCGCTCCTCTATCGTTGGTCGCGACATGACTCCAAGGATCTCACCGAAGTCTGATACCAACTGACGTAGCGGAAGCTAAGATAGATGGTTGATTACTGGTAGAAATTAATCAATACGCGAAATCAACCCTTCAATCGCAGTCGAAATTAATCAAGACTACAAATTGGAACAAGAAAATGAATTGTTATTCAAAACGGCAAAAAACTCCCTTAACAAAACCCTAGAAAAATGTTTAAATACTCCTGCCAACCCTAGAATGAAATAAGAAAACAATGACCAATTTAGCCCTACTTAGAAATTCGAAACTCAGTAATAACGTAAATAACAAAAATTGAACGTAGAAGCTCCCGTCCGCGAGGCGCCCGCCTGGGCACAAGCCAGGCGTCCGCCTGGAATCCAGTAACTTCCCACGTTGTTGAAGCAGTATGAGGCGTCCGCATCGCTGTGCCGAGGCGCCCGCAACAGACGCCGAAGCTTCCCTCTCCGCAGCACAACACGAGGCGCACGCCTGGCACGAATGAAGCGGCCGCCTCGTCTGAAAATCAAGGATTACGCCCCTTCCGGTCGATAGTCTCTAAGAACTCTAACGCCAACTCTTCTACTGCATCAGAAGGCGATGCCGCTGGCCGGAGTAAAAAGGAGGCGATGAGTTTAATGTTTGGAGAGAAAGAGTGATTCACTGTATTTGTGTGTTTTTAGAGAGAGATAGTGATAAAATGAGGTCGATGGGAATGAGGAAAGGGAGCCTAAGGGTTTATTTGTAATATTGATTTGTATAAACCATTTATATGAGATATGAAATAATTGGTGGTCTTATATGTCTACTTGATTTGGTAGAAGGGGTCTTTTGAAAATAATAAGAATAATAATAACAATAATAATAATAATAATAATAATAATAATAATAATAATAATAATAATAATAATAATAATAATAAAACTTTCTTTGCTATATAATAAATGTCATATTTAACTTGACAATGTTTCTAAGGAATGATTTACATATTTGCACATTGTTTGTAAAATTATAAAATTATATTAAAAAACTTTTCTTATTTATTCATATAAACAATATATATTTTCGGATATCAAAATAAAAATTGTAACATTTATTATGCAACGGAAGAATTGATAAAAAATTCATATGGAGACACTAACTTAGGCAAGTAAGGTCCCCTCGTCATGCAGATGCACATTTAACGTAAAAAGGCAGCAACCACCCATGTTATAATTGGTCTAATTAGACCTAAAAATTGCCTATGCATAATACATATATATAAACATGTATTTGAGAGAATTAAAGAGGTTTGAATATGATATGATTAACCAGCCAAAATTCAACCATGCAATTAAGGAGAAAGGAACTAAGCGTGCATCCCAAATAAGGCAAATAATATAATGAGAAACTAAAATTAAACCTTCAAAAGGTCTTCCCCTGCATGTGAAAATCCAAAGCTATGGGGACTGCATCACCTTTTTTATTTAGTTAAAAAGATTTGGTTTGATTCCACGAGCCCCTCACCTCAAATCATTCTAAATAAAAGGCCAATCGAAATTCAAAACTCCAGACACAAATAAAAGTTCATTTCAAAATGCCATAAAAATCTCAATCGCACGAGGGGTGCGATTGCCCCCTCTGACCCCCCTTGTTTTTCCCATATTTTCTCCAATTCTGTTATTATACCCTTATATATATATAAATATATATATGTATATATATGTATATATATATATATATATATATATATATATATATATATGTATATATATGTGTGTGTGTGTGTGTGTGAATTTTATTATTTATTAAGAAAATAAGAAAAAATGTGAAAAAAAATACTAAGTATAATAGTAATTCTAATTTTATACCTTTAAATATAGGAAGGTATAAAAGAAGATTGTTTAAAATAACATGAAAAAATATGAAAAAAAATACTTTTATACCTAGGTATAAAATTATTTTTACCCTTATAGCTAAGAATAAAAGTAAGGGTTTATTACAAAAAAACACACTCAAAAAGATGGCATTTACAAAAAAAAAAAAAATATGTAAGATGAAAAATTTTAAAAACTACTTTTTTTTTCTTTTTTTACAAAAAACTTTTTTTGATTTATTTTTTTTATCAGTTTTGGTCAAACAACTGATAATTTCAATTATCAGTTGTTCAAACAAGTGATAATTTCAGTTATTAGTTGTTTACAACTTATAACTGAAATTATCAGTTGTTTGAAGAGTAATTTGTGCTTCAAACAACTGATAACTGAAATTATCAGTTGTAAACAAATGATAACTGAAATTATCAGTTGTTTGACCAAAACTGATAAAAAAAAAGCCAAAAAAAAAATAATTTTTTTGTTTTTGTAATTTCGAACTTATGTTTTTTTTTTTTTTTTTGTAATTTTCATCTTCCTAAAGTAGTTTTTTGTAAATTCCTCAATAAAAGTAATTCTAGTATTATATATTTAGGTAAAGGAAGGTATATGAGAAGATTATTTAATAAAATATGAGTATTTTTTATTACTTTAAAAAAAAGATGAAAAATTGTTAAAATAAATACTTTTATACTTAGGTATATGGGTATTTTTACTCTTATATATTCGGTATAATTAAGAGTGACGGAGGAGGGATATACATGAGCGTGAGTTTATGTAAAATTTTGCATATCGCTCGAGATTTTATAACTTTAATATCTCGCCCAAGGGTTATAAAGTCCTCAACCTAAAAAAAATTTGTAAAGAAACGAACTCCAGACTAATTTAAATATTTTTTATTATTTTATGTGATAGTTCATATTTTCTCATTGGATTGTTTCAAAATATATATATATATATATATATATATAGAATTTTTTCCCAAATAATCCCGTTTTACTTTTTTATTTACGAAAATGACTTACTGTTCAAACTATTTCCCAAAATGTCCTCTTTTTTGAAACTCGCTACACCGTGTAGCGAGTTTGACTAGGGTTGGTCAAAACTCGCTACACCGTGTAGCGAGTTTAGGGTGATTAATTACGGCCGTTGGGAAAATTAATTAGGTCATTTAATTAAACTAAACTCGCTACACCGTGTAGCGAGTTTTGACCAGAAGTCAAACTCGCTACACCGTGTAGCGAGTTCTATTTATTCCAAACCCCTACATAACCCCCTCCGTCCGTCCCAACAAAACTTACCATTCTCTTCTTCCTTTCTCAGCCTAGTTCTCCCTTTTCTTTCTTTCTTTCTTTCTTCAATCTATCTCTCTCATAATGGATCCATCAAAACCCCGTTGGTATCGTGGACGAAAACCTCTTCCAGTACAACCCGGTCAAACCTCCAATCGCCTATCTAATCTCTCTCAAATTGAACGAGAGTTTCAATCTCCACCGCCTCCACCGCCTCAAACTGAACGAGAGAGATCTCCACCGCGTCATATCATTCCTGGTCCCGCTGGTGAAGCACAGTTAGCCATGCGTCGGCATCACACCGGAAAAGCTCATGTCTCTCAGGGACCCCCCGCTCAGTCGACCCAAGAGGCAATACGTAGAAAGATTGAAGAGCCGGAGGACGATGATGAATTCCAGGGCAAAGCTTGGCTTTCTGCTATGGATTATCTCACTGGAGAGGGTACATTTTATCCGTTGAAAATGATCAAGGAGAAATGCAAACAACATGAAAGGGTGGAACAGGTATAATATTTTACATTAATTATAGTTAAGGTTGAAATTTACAATTAATTGGTCTTAATATTTTTGTTCTATTAGGTTGTGGTTGTTGTCAAGAAGTTCACACCAACTGAGAATGGCTCTTTTCACGTGATTTTGAAGGATCCTACTGACACTATTGAAGCATACTTAGGTGACAAAGTGCTTAAGCAAACTGAGGGCGGAAGTGACATTGGTGAAGGTGCTGTTCTGATACTTACTCAGGTATGAAATATTTTCCTTAACATTACACTCCCTAAATATATCCTTACCTTTTTGTTCTAAATGTTTAGTTTTGTTCATCTATGAGGTTGTTGTTTGGGCCATATCACGCTCAAAAAAACTACTTAACATTGTTCCTTCCAATGTTTGTAAGGTCTTCCCTAAGGATTGTTAATTTCATCTTTGGACATGTATTATTTGAATTTATGTCGGATTTAATATGTACCTGAATTTATGTACTATTTTTCTATGTGACCGGAAAGTGGTCACTGAATTTATTTATTTATGTAAGATTTCCTATGTGGCCGGGATGTGGCCACTAACTTGACAATATTTATTTTTTGTGATTTTATGTAGATTTCCTATGTGGCCGGGATGTGGCCACTAACTCTAAAATATTTATTTTGTTGTAATTTTATGTAAGATTTCCTATGTGGCCGGATGTGGCCACTAACTTGAAAATATTTATTTTTTGTGATTTTATGTAAGATTTCCTATGTGGCCGGGATGTGGCCACTAACTTGACAATATTTTTTTTTTTTGTGATTTTATGTAGATTTCCTATGTGGTCGGGATGTGGCCACTAACTCGAAAATATTTATTTTTTGTAATTTTATGTAAGATTTATAAATATTTATAAAAAAAATTTCAAATTTCCACATGTCATTATTTTTTTAACACATGTAATTTTTTTTTTGTTAGTACGAAGCTATTTTGAGCAACAATTTGAAGCTGATTTAATTGTCGAAATTAAAATTTAAAAGTTGTTATTGTTACACCATTATATGTACTTCAAGTAACAATTTTTAGATATTCATTATGATATATAAATTAACCTATAATTATTGCTCAAAATAGCTTCGCGAACGAAATTTGTTTTTTTATGTTACTACGAAGCTATTTTGAGCAAAAATTTGAAGCTGATTTAATTGTCGAAATTAAAATTTAAAAGTTGTTATTGTTACAACATTGTATGTACTTCAAGTAACAATTTTTAGATATTCATTATGATATATAAATTAACCTATATTTATTGTTCAAAATGCCTTCGCGAATGAAAAAACAAAAAGAAGTAAACAATTTTCAAATTTTGTTGCTGCAAAGGGATTTTGTTTTTACTTAAACTCGCTACACCGTGTAGCGAGTTTCAATAAAGCTGAAATCGCTACACGGTGTAGCGAGTTTAATTCAGCTTTATTGAAACTCGCTACACGGTGTAGCGAGTTTAAGTAAAAACAAAAAACTTTGCAGAAACAAAATTTCAAAATGAACGTGATTCTGAGAATCTCACAGCCTTCTTTTACAGATTTTTCTCTCAGCCTTCTCTTTATCTCTCAACTCATTTTTGTTTCTTTTCTTACCTTTCTCTCTTTCTCTCAATCAACTCTCTCAATCATCATTTTCTAAATCCCCTTAATTCAAAATAAAACTTCTTCAAGTTATTTTATTTCATCAGAATTGTTGAAGATCAACAAGAATCAAGGTAAATTAACATCATCTTAATTATTATTTTGACTTGTGTTTAGATATAAAATTTAATGATTTAACTGTGTTTTATGATATTGTAGATATAATAAATGTAAGAGTTTTGTTATGTAGGTTTTAACACTTTGATTTCGTAATGTAGGGTTAAATATGAACGGGGGTCCGATCATTTTTATGTGTTATTGGGGAGGTGATGATGAACAACCGTTTGATGGTCCTCATTTCAAAAAGGGGCCAAAATGTGCAATAAGGGGTAATTGCCAATGGAAATACAATGAGTTGATTGATGAGTTTTATAAAAAGGCGAACTTAGATCGGTCTCAATTTGATTTGAAAGTCATTTACGTATGCCCTCATTCTTTTGATAGCGGGATTGGTGAGTACTTTCCTTTCCATATTGAAGATGATGCGTGTATGGAAGTAATGTTCGATCGGTTGCTAAATTTGGGGGATTGGAAATTTGCAAATGTATGTTGTTGTAAAATTAATTGAAAATCGATCCAATCCGTAGTTTGAAACACAAAGACACAGAGAGTACTTTTAGGTTTTCTCCAACTGGTAACCGTGATGATGGGGTTGGTCCAAGTTCCCAAACTCTTGTATCAACTCAAACACCAAATTATGATGATGGGGCATTTGGCCATAATTATCATGTTCATGATGATGATCGGGCATTTGGGCATAATGATCACGTTAATGATGATTATGATGTTGACTGTGAAGAAGAGGAAGTGCACACTGATGTAGATGCAATGCTAGAGGATGATGATGATGAATATGAGGAGGGTAGTAGTGATTCTGATGTCGATTTGGGAGCCGGTGATGATGGGCCGATTGATGATGATGTGGAAGCACCTCTTGTTCACTATGAAGTGCCGCAAAATCGAAGATATGAGAGAGCGAGTTATCCCTTTTACAGTGAAAATCGCTTCACGGTGTAGCGATTTAAAAGAACTTGGGCGCCCACCAAAGCTGGCCGAAGAACAAGGGCGGCCACTCCAATTTTGGCCCAATAAATACTCCCTCCGTCCCGTCCGAAAGGGCACTTTTGGTCAACAACAGTTAACTTTGACCCAAACATTAATACAAATTTAATCATCTTATTGAAATTCTAAAAATTGTTATTCATAAATCATTACACAGTTTCATTAAAATAACTAAAATCATTTTTAAGAATTGGAGGGAGTACAATTTTTTGATTCGTCCCGCAATAATTACACAGTAGCACATTTGAACATTTTTTTTGAAATTTATGCTAAACATAAATTGAACCTTAACACTTAAATGGAAAATAAACTTTTCTTTTATTACTCCCTAATCTAATAAATATCATCAATTATAATTTTTTAAATATTCATTAAAATAACTAAAATCATTTTTAAGAATTGGAAAATTACATTCAAATCAAAGATAAAGCTAAACTACTAAGAAAAAGTTACAAAATTTCAATACAAATAAAAAACATTCAAATAAAAAGTAAAGTAATAGTACAGTTCAAATAAAAACTAAACCAATACAACAAAGTTTCATTACATAATAATAAAAAAAAAAAGTGAACTCTCTACCTATTATCATAGAAAGACGGGGTGTAGGGATTACGCGGATTCGGAGGCCGAGACCCTCTTCTAAGCATTTGTTCCCGAAGCTCTTGTTCGGGGTCATCTCGAGCCGGATCGACGAAACCATGGTACGCTCCATGTGATGAAGGAGTCCTCAACCCACTTCCACTCGTATAAGCGCCGAAGCCCATAGTGGATGTGGATGGTCTAGGGAAGGGTCCGCCCGGGCACTCCCACCGCCACCCCCGCCCACCCCCACCGCCACCCCCCAGCCCACCCCCACCGCCACCCCCACCACCCTCCGCACCCCCAGCCCTGGGCCCCCGAAACCCCGCTCCAACGCTCAAAATCATACCGTGATCGTGGCCGTGACCGACGAGTCATAAGATGTATCGGTCTGGGTCTGCGCCTGAGGCTCGGGCTCGGGCTCGGGCTCGGGCTCGGGCTCATCGTGTAAATCCATCTGGGGTGGTGGTTCTGCCTGTGCACGACGTCGCCGACGTTGTCGAGGTTGTCCCTGCACGCGATCTACTGGTGGGGGAGGTGCAGCGATCAAGGCGGTGGAGCTCCCTAACTCCGAACCCGTGTGTCACAATCTCCCGCATTTCGGCTTGGTGGGGATGCTCATCCCTCTCATTGGCGACATGCAGCACCGAAGGGTCTCGCACCTCGTTTTTATATCAAAAATATATATAAGAACGAGAGACATAAGTTAATAATTGATGTTTTCTTAAAAAAAAAATATTAGAAAAAAAAAACTTTAAAAATGTAAAAACTTACCATAAACTCTAGGGCAGGGGCAGACGACTGGTATCCATCCACCTCTACGTGAGTGAGCTGCTGCACAAACCTACACGTTATGTCCCTATACCATACCATATATGGGTCGGTGTAGGTCATATCGTGGAAGCCGAACACCCCGGAAACCAACCTCTCGTGGCGCTGTCCCCATAGTGTAACAAGCGGGCGATGGTGCTCACCCCATCTCACCGTAGGCCTTCCCCGCCGATCCGAACGGTGCAACTCCAGGCCAGTGTCGAACGGTGCTGGGATAAACTGTCTCAGTCCAAACTGCCTCATCACGCGATCAGGCACATGCCACTCAACCCTCTCAAAGCATATGAGAGGGACCTTCGCCAACCATATCTCCTCCCCTCAGTGCAGTAGACCGGAGCGGGTCTCCCCTCATAAGGCTGCCACACCACGTGACCCTCGTTCAGCCGAGCCAGCTGATCCCGATAGCCTCGCAGGCTATGTGCAGTAACCTCTCTCGCATCAAGCGAAGCTCGCGTCCACCCGAAATTTCATAAACAAAATAATTATAAGATTATGTTCAAAAAAATAAAAATATTAACGACGAGAAAATAAAGTATGAAATATGCATACATGCATCCGAGGGGCATGATGACGTAGTCCTGCTCTCTGAGGCGAAAACGGATCTGCGGCCTCACACATGTCAACCTCTCCCAAGCCCAGATCTATATGAAATAAATGTATATCAAAAACTAAGTAATAATGCCACAAATTTGAAATAAAACTTAAAAACATAATGAACATTAAAATGAAATAAAAATACCTCGTAGAACGTTGAGAAATCCTCCGCATCTGTCTCGTGTGAGGGTCCGCCGCACTACATAACTCTCGGTACAGGAAAGCAAGCGCCGCACTCCCCCAACTGTACTCCCTCACCCTAGAAACATCCCTAAGCAGCGGGAGATAACATAGCTTAACCTTGTTGTTCGTACGATCAGGCATGATCGTAGAACCCAAGGCAAGCAAGATATAAGCCCGTACGTATCGATCCACAATCTCTGGATCAGCATCATCATCCAGGTCACCAAAGTGTGGGAAACGTACGGTAATCCACCGGAGCTTCGCATCGCTCCCATCTATATCTCCGTCACCGAGGACAAACCCTAAATACTCATGGCACTCAGCCCGCCAGCCTATATGTACCGGAAACCCATCATCGCAATGTGCCTCCCCATCAATCGGCAACCCGCAAATCATGCCGATATCCCGTAGGGTGATAGTCATCTCACCAACCGGGAGATGGAACGTATGGGTCTCCGGACGCCATCTCTCGATCAAGGCCTCCAAGAATGCAAAATCGCATCAGATCCGGCCTATGTAGTGCACTCCACTAAATCCACACTCGCGCCTCAATAATATGACAGAGCTAATACAGGCGGCAAGGTGGCACCATGACGAAAAACGAGGGGACTAGCAACCGGCCACCCGGACCAAATATACCTAGCCCTATGGTCTGCATGGCGGGTCAGGACAGATGTATCGATAGGCCCGGGATCAATGAACGCTTCCATCTATTTATTTCAATATCAAGGTTGGTTATTGTTCTATAAGGCAAGAAAATAAATAAAAGAATACAAAAATTGTAATTACTAGTACGTGGCATTGTAATCCAAAGTTATCCCACACTTCCAAGAAGTGCCTGTGGGGAAGTTCTTGGTTTCCAGCCTATATACTAAGTAATACTTCAAGAGTAATCCTCATGCGGTTTTGAAAAATAGGATGAAGTTTTTTTATTTTTTTATAAAATGTTTGAACAATAAATCATATTTTAAGGGTTTAGGGTTTGAAATATAAGTATATGAGATTTAGGATGTTGTTATATGTATATTAATTCCTATTCTATTTTTCTATCACTAAATCATATTTTAAGGATTTAGGGTTTCGTGCCGAGATATTAGGGTTTAGGGTTTACAATATGGTATATATGACGCCTAATTAATTCCTTCGACGTCATGCCTCACATTATGTACCACTTTCACGAATTAAGGATTCCGTTCTGATTACCTATAACTTATAAGAGTCATTAGGGCACAATCCACTTGGACCTTGTTCGGACAAGCTGACGTTCCTATCTCGGTAATTAAATTTCCTATAATCTCACACAAGTTAAACTTTGTACTCCCTCCGTCCCAAAAAAATATTAAAAAATCTTTTCAAATTTGCTATTTATTTCTATTATGAGCAAATTTGCTATATACCCCCTTCTAAAATTTTCTAAAATGAATGACCCAATTTACTTTAAATTTGCTATTATTTTTTTTTTTTGATAAAAAATAAATAGACAGTTCATATAAATGGGAATAACAATCGCTCTAATCTATCCTCGATTAATTCATCAGAAATAATATTTACATCTATATATTTAACAATAGTTCAACCAAAAATAAAATCCTAAATTGCAATGTCATAAAAAATAAATAGACAGTTCAAAAAAATTAGTCACATAAATGGGAATAACACTATTTCAACAACAAATCAACCAAAAAAAAATCATAAAAAAAATAAAAAATAATTCTTGGCATATAGAAATTTGTCACATAAATTCGGAATAATAATATTTCAACAACAAATCAACCAAAAAAACTAAATAAAAATTCAGAATTAAATAAAAATTAGTCAAAAATTCGGAATTAAAAAAAAATCATAAATTCGGAATAAAAATATTTCAACAACAAATCAACCAAAATAATAAAAAAATTCGGACTTAAATAAAAATTAGTCACATAAATATGGGAATAACAATATTTCAACAACAAATCAACCAAAAAAATCCTAAATTGCAATGTTCTTCTTCTCGGCAATATAGAAATTCGGAATTAAAAAAAAAATCATAAATTATAAGTAAATGAATAATAAAATCAAAACTAAAATTCAACTTAATATACAAATTTAAACTTACAATTAAGAAAAAGGTTGAATTTCTTGGCAAAATCCTTGGCTTGGCTCGATCAAGGCTCGAACTATTCTTCTTCTTCTTCTTTCTTCAGTCGGCTATGGAGGTATGAATGGAGAAGGTTTAAGTTTTTTTTTGTTTTCTTTCTTTGAATGCGTGAACTGAAGTGTAAGGGTTTAAATAGAACTCGCTACACGGTGTAGCGAGTTTGACTTCTGGTCAAAACTCGCTACACGGTGTAGCGAGTTTAGTTTAATTAAATGACCTAATTAATTTTC
This sequence comes from Adenophora triphylla var. japonica, assembly GCA_022495995.1. Classification (NCBI taxonomy): domain Eukaryota; kingdom Viridiplantae; phylum Streptophyta; class Magnoliopsida; order Asterales; family Campanulaceae; genus Adenophora; species Adenophora triphylla. The sequence continues at coordinate 442,755 of JAFEMH010000998.1, forward strand.
CCAACGGCCGTAATTAATCACCCTAAACTCGCTACACGGTGTAGCGAGTTTTGACCAACCCTAGTCAAACTCGCTACACGGTGTAGCGAGTTTCAAAAAAGAGGACATTTTGGGAAATAGTTTGAACAGTAAGTCATTTTCGTAAATAAAAAAGTAAAACGGGATTATTTGGGAAAAAATTCTATATAATATATATATATATATATATATATATATATATATATATATATATATATATATATATATATATATATATATATATATATATATATATATATATATATATATATATATATTAAATCAAATCCATGAAACAAAAGATCCAAAATACCAAACACAACCCTCTCTCTGACAAAAGACTGAACTACCCTTCTATCCAAAATCTATGTCAACTTTTATAACTGACATATAATACCAGTTTGCCTTTTATAATTAAAGTATAAAAGTCAATTTTTCACTTTTTTTTCACATAAATAAAATAATATTTTTAACATTTTATTAATATTGACTCTCATAATCGGTCAAACAGCACTTAACTTTTATAACTGAATTATAACACTACTCCATCTTTTATATGTGACTTATAAGAGTAGGTCTAGGGAGAAACGCGTTTCTTCATAAGTTATGGAGAAACGGGTTTCTGGATATCCAGAAGCTTTAGGATTGATATCCAGAAGCTTTGGGACGGATATCCAGAAAAAAGATTTGAGACCAAATTCAAGGCCAAGACCAAATTTCTGATCTGGATATCACTTTCACAAGGTTCTGGATATCCAGAACATTGAATATGGATATCCAGAAGCCTTAAAACTTATATCCAGAAGCCAATTCTAAATTTCTGGATATCACTTACATAAGGTTCTGGATATCCTTTCAAAGAGTTATGGATATCCAGAAGCTTTATAATTGATATCCAGAAGCTTTATAATTGATATCCAGAAGCTTTTTAATTGATATCCAGAACCCAAAACCTTTTTAATTGATATCCAGAAGCTTTATAATTGATATCCAGAAGCTTTTTAATTGATATCCAGAACTCAAAACCTTTTTAATTGAACAGTATAAAAATTGAAAATCAAGAAATTACACGAATTTCAGTAACCAATCGGACGGAAACAAAAAGGAATTCGGAACGAAGTAATTGAATTGTGTAATTAAAACAGGAACAATTTGAATTGGGTTTGAAGCAAAAACAAATGTTCCTGAATTTCTAGGGCCTATGACGAGCTCAGTGTTCAAGCGGCAGCAATCAATCATGAGTCTGCGGAAAGGCTCAAAGGTTTGGGTTGAGGACAAGGAGTGGGCGTGGATTGCAGCTGAAGTTTTTGATTTTGTCGGCAAACTTGTTCAAGTTGTTACTGATGATGGAAAGAAGGTGAGAATTAGATGATTTTGTGGGTTGATTGTTTGAAATTTTTGTGATTTTGATGTAGGAATATGCAATTAGTTGTAAATTTGATGGTTATTGGTTGCTAGGTATTGAGTTTGCCGGAGAGGCTGTTTGCTAGGGATGTGGATGCGGATTACGGAGGAGTGGATGATACGACTAAGTTGGCGTTTCTCCATAAATTATGGAGAAACGCGTTTCTCAGCAGATATTAGCGACTTATAAAACTAATTTGTCTCTTCTATTGACTTATAAAACAATTTTTTCAATAAAAAAAAGAATCAAATTTTTTCAACAATAACAACAAATTAATCTCGTAATTTATACATTATAACTCTTATATCTGAATTATAAAATCAACTTGCCTCTTACAACCACTTCATCTGTTATAATTTACTTACAAGACAAAAAAAAAAAAATTCAACAACAAAAATAAAAAATTTCAATAATAACAATTAATTAACCTAATAATTTACAAATTACAACTGTTATATCTTAATTATAAGAACAAATCACATTTTATAATTGACTTATAAGATCATTTTGCCTTTTATTGAATCTGAAATGAAAATTGTACAAAAAAGAAAGAACATTAAGCTGAAAATTGTAGCAGAGAGGGACCGCATCCTTGTAATGGGAGCGGTCGCACCAAAAGATTAAAAGGCAAATAGCGATTGCATCATGTTGTCCAGCGAAGCACCAAAAATCAATTAGCTAGGTAAGTATAGCGGTGTCTTAGAAATTATAGTACGAGGAAAATTTTTTATTTGATATTTAAAAAAGATTTTTTTAAAAAAATAAATAAAATTTGGGCCCAGGGTACAAAGGGAATTTTTTCATATATACTCCCTCCGTCCCGCTAATATTAACACAAACACTGTTTGCGCGGGAATTAAGGAATATGATATTTTAATAAAATGTTGTGAGTGTAAAAGAATGAGTGGAGAGAGAATGAGTGGAGGGTGTAATAAATTATAATGGTGTTGTGAGTATTAAAATAATGTAGGAGAGAGAATGAGTGGGGTTGGGTGAATATTTTATTAATATAAAATTTTCTTTTTGGAAGTGTGCGGATATTAACGGAACGCCCAAAAAGGAAAGTGTGCTAATATTAGCGGGACGGAGGGAGTATACCAGTATACGCCGTCCAACCCCACAGGGCGATCCCGAGATGGTCAAGTACGTAGCTACTTTTTCCAATACTTGCTTTGAGAACAATCAAATATACCTAAATTATCATTAATTAATTTATCTCCTAGGGATCGTTTATTTAAATTTAATACTAGGGACCTTGTAATTGAACGCGGTACACGAGCAGGTGAGCTTTGTTCAAGAAACAACTTGGCAATGCCTAGCTTCTCTCTAGTCCACTTAGGAATAATTATGTTATGTATAGTAGAATAAAGAAAATAAAATCAACTTCCTAAATGCTCCCTCCATTTCTGCTTAATAATTGTTTTAGGATTTTTTTTTTTATCTATTTTCAAAGTACTCGTATATGATATTAGTGGGTGTGTTTTTTTCTTCAAAATATTTGATGACAACCGAAGGATATGTTGAAGGTATTAAAAATATAATATCATAATATTATATTCAAGTATATATTGTTATAGTTTAGGAAACTCAATTTTTGTATAAATCTTGACTTTTATGAGATTACATTCTCTCATTGTAACCCTATAAATATATACCTCTAACAACATAATCAATTGAGTCTTTCAATACAATTCTTCTCTTTCATATATGTTTGACTTCATCTCTCTCCCTTTATTCTAATATGAATTGTGAGTTTTTTCTTGGGCTATCCAACTGAACCGTGCTTTTGATAATGTAAAGGAAATAAACGGAGTATTTCATTCACAGTAAGAAAATGTGTACATGATTTGGGAATATATAATAAAGTATTAGAATAAAGAGAGTTAGGTGAAATCAATCAAAACATGAAAGATGAATTGAATTGAATGACTCAATTGATTATAAAGCTAGAGATACATATTTATAGGATTACAATGAGGAGGTAATCTCCTAGAAGGAGAAGGATTCTAATCTAGGTAATCCCCTAGAAGGAGAAGGATTGAGAAGGATTCTAATCTAATACAAAGATTATGTTTCCTAATCTAATACAATGATTATGTTTCCTAAACTATATAACAATATATACTTGAATATAATATTATGATATTATATTTCTAATATACTCCCGCAAGATGGACGGGCGATAGGAGAGTTCAATCTTGGATATAATTACATGAAAATTTGTTTTTGCCGAAAAACGTTGATGTTGCTGAAGATTTGTTGTTGCTGAAGCTACTGCCCAGTTTGCACGGCCGTGCCAATTTTCACGCACGGTCGTGGGGCCATTGATGTTTTTTTTTTGAATGACGTCGTAACGACGAGAAATTTTGTGTCTCATCGACTACGTCTCAACGACGATTTTATGTCTCGACAACGAGTTAGGTTTGAGGGTTTATTTTATGTCTCAAGGATGACTTTAGTTTGGATTTTGAGTTTTACGCCACACGGACGACTTTGATTTGAGTTATGAGTTTTACGTCACACGGACGACTTTGGTTTGAGTTATGAGTTTTACGTCACACGGACGACTTTGGTATGGGTTTTACGTCACACGGACGACTTTGGTTTGGGTTTTGTTTTACGTCTCAAGGACGACTTTGATTTTGGGTTATGAGTTTTACGTCACACGGACAACTTTGGTTTGGGTTATCAATTTTACGTCACACGGACGACTTTAGTTTGGGTTATGAGTTTTACGTCACATGGACGACTTTGGTTTGGGTTTTGTTTTACGTCACAAGGACGACTTTGTGTCTCATCGACTACGTCTGAATGACGATGTTATGTCTCGACAACGAATTGGATTTTGTTTTACGTCTCAAGGACGACTTTGGTTGGGTTTTTCAAATGGAGGTTGAGTGAAGAGGAGAAAAAAAGAACTCAATTGAGAAAAAAGAGAAAAAAATTAATAAGAAGAAAATTTTCGAATGGGTAAAATAATACTCAACGTTACATTGAGATAAAAGGAATTTATGAGGGGGATTTTGAAGGTGGTGGTGGGAAGGGATACGGCTTGGTAGGGTTGTTTTGGTAGGCGGGGTTGGGGTGGGTGACGGTGGTGGCAATATTGGGTATGGGAGTTTTGTTTGAAGTTGGAAGGGGGGTGAGGTCTTGGCGCAGAGAAAAATTTTAAGAAGAAGAAGAATTTTCGAAGGGGAGAAATAATAAAAAATATAGGGTTTTGGTCGAAAGGGTTTGTCTTTGGGTGGGGCGTTTTTGATGATGGTTGGCGGCAGCTTTGATGGTGAGGGTTTTGACAGAAAAAAATCTTATTGACAGAAAAAAACTTGGATTTTGGTGGGGTTTTGTCGCTAGGGTATCGCGGAGAAGTTCTTCTATGGATCTTGGCTGTGATACCATATTAGAATAAGGAGGGTTAGATGAAGTCAATCAAAACATGGAAGAGATGAATTGAATTGAATGACTCGATTGATTATGATAATAGATGTACATATTTATAGGATTACAAAATGAGGAGGTAATCTCCTAGAAGGAGAATGATTCTAATCTAGGTTATCTCCTAGAAGGAGAAGGATTGAGAAGGATTCTAATCTAATACAAAGATTATGTTTCCTAATCTAATACAATGATTATGTTTCCTAAACTATAAAACAATATATACTTGAATATAATATTATGATATTATATTTCTAATATAGTGTACAACTTGAGATAAAAATAAAGGAACCTATCTACAACAAACTTGGGGGTAAGGATAGGTGAAAGTTTAGTGTAACTAGGAAATCAATTCAACACAATATAATAGGATATTAGTACAGATTTGAGTTAAAACTGTAAACACATTCAACAATAATCGGCGGAATAAAATAAAAGAACACAAAGAAATAAATGTTTACTGGATCTTATCCCAGCAAAAAAAAACTTTAAAGCCAAAAAGGTTTTCACTATTAAAAACTGTTTTAAAGACGAAAGCACGAAAACAAAAAGATTAAAATAATATATCAAGTTCTAACCAACTTCTAAAACAATAACAATCTTCCTTTACCAAGTATATCATACTGTAAACAGAAGTAGAACAAATAACTTGAAATAAATTTAGATATAAGTTCGGATTTAAGGCACAACATCACTCACAACCTAAAAGAAGATATTAAATTCGTGAATAACAAAAGGTTGTCTCTTTTAAAGAATTCTCAATTCCTATAATCTCAAATATTTCCGCCAACAATTTATGATGAGGAAACATATGAATTGCTTCCCTTATTTCCGCCAACAACCCCCCTCAAGCAAGAGGTGGGATGAGGACCAACTCTAAGCTTGGACCTAAAGAAATTGAAAAGTGAGTGCCAGACTCTCGGTGAAAATATCTGCAATCTAAATATTCGATGGAACAAATTAGGTAGTGAGTTTACCGGAGGAGACCAGCTCTCGAACAAAATGATAGTCAAGATCGATGTGCTTAGCCCATTTGTGAGAAACAAGGTTTTGACCGAGGAACACCGCACTTTTGTTCTCACAAAGTAAGAGAGGAGAATCGGAGGGTAAACCATGGAGCTCACAAAGCAGGTTAGTGACCCAAACTAGCTCAGCACAGCTGTGTTTGCAAGAGCTCAATATTCGGATTCACAACTCGACTGTGACACCATAGGCTGCTTTTTAGCGCTCCAAGAGACCAAATTTCCGCCAAGAAAAATGGAGTAGCCGTAGGTGGAGCGCCTAGTTTATAGGCACCTTGCCCAATCCCCATCTGAGTAACCAACAATTGAGGGAGCCGTACAATGAGAAAAGGAGAGACCAAAATCAATTGTTCCCTTAACATAACGAAAATACGTTTGACGGCCTGAAAGTGATCAATAGTTGGAGCATGAAGAAATTGATCAACAAGATTCACCGCAAAGAAAGGTCGGGGCGGGTGATTGTTAGATATTGAAGAGAGCCAATTAGAGAACGATAGAGGGTTGGATCATTAAAGGAGGTGCCATTGCTTGTGAGTGTGGAGCCGACAACTAAGGGCGTGGAGATCACGGGCATACTTGGCCTGGCCAAGAAAAAGTCCGGAGTCAGTGTAGGTGACTTCAAGACCCATGAAATAATTAAGGTGCCCAAGGTCTTTAATGGAAAGCTCGATCATTGCGAAGACGAGTAACAAACTTTTGGATCAAGGAAGGAGTATTACCCGTAAGGATGATATCGTCTACATAGACGATTAGATATAGAGTAGAGGAACCACTAAATAGCATGATTTTGTGAACGAATCATTAAATGAGATTGATTTATTTTGCATGATTTAAAATAGCATATAGTGATAATTATAATGATTCTCAATTTATAAATCCCTTGTCTGTTGAATTAATTACTTGCTTTTAATTTTTGTTTTTTTAGTTTAATAAATCAATCAATCAAACCCCCCCCTTGGTTACTTTGCATTAATAAAATATGCTTGTTATACACGAATATCTATGGATTCGACTATTGCAAATTGCACATTAATACATTGATAAATTAGTGTATTTGATAGATAATTTAATAAAAGGGAGAAATTTTCTATCAAAGAGATTGACCATGCAAAAAGGGTCATCAGAGAGTGGTCTTCACAAGGCTGGCATGCACGACTGCAGTAGACATTTCTCACATAACATTATTTTGTGCTAATTTGATAGATTGTCAATAATTATAGCAATTATATAGTGATTTTTGAAGACTTTATAGATTTTCTAATCATCTGTAATCAATTCAATCTGTCTTGTTGTGCAATCGCAGCGGAAGCCAATTGACAAAACCAAGAACACACACAAACAAGCAATTGAGAAATCGAAAGAGAAAAGAGATGGAATTGATTGGGGTTTTGAACTCTTGCCTTTGTATTATATGTGCAATGTATCATACAGTTTCATAGGGTTACAATCTATATTTATATAAAACACAAACCTTAGCCCAACTGTGAAAACTAACACAAAAGCCCGCAGGTCCAAAACCCACCCCGTCACCTTGAGGCGTCCGCCTCGGCCAACCCAGGCGCCCGCCTGGCGAGATGCCAAAGCCATGCCGCACCTACTGCCGCTGCGGTGCTCGCCCAGCCCTGCACCATGCGGCCGCCTCAAAGCCACGATCCACGGCTCCATCTTCTGCCTCCCAGGCGCCCGCCTCGCCCTAGGTGAGGCGCCCGCCTCATCTGCAGAGAACCAGCCATGAAGAAGATGAGCCATACCATCCTACAATCTCCACCTTGGCGAGTATTCACCCAACCCAACAGAAGATACAAGAAACCAATGCTCGAACCTCTCTATCTCTAACAGCTAGAGATGTGGAACAAATCCAAACAATGCTTGTCAGTAGTAACCAGCTTCGTCAACATATCAGCAGCATTCTCCGTAGTGTGAAGGAACTTTCTCTAACACAACCTCACCCATTTCAATCAACTCCCGAATCTTGTGAAATCGAACATCATTATGTTTCGTTCGTTGATGATAAATATGATTCTTTGCTAGAAAAATCGCACTTTGACTGTCACAAAGCAACTTCACTGCACCTTGTTGAATACCCAATTCGTTGACTAAACCCCGAAGCCATAAGGCTTCCTTTGCAGCTTCAACCGCTGCCATGTACTTTGCTTCCGTTGTGGACAATGCAATAATCGACTGAATCATAGATCTCCAACATATGGGTCCACCTACGTGAGTAAACGCATAACCCGTAGTCGACCTCCTCCGATCCAAGTCACCCGCATAATCTGAATCTACATACCCCACAACAGAGAGCTCCTCACTCTTTCCTCCAAACATGATACCATAATCCATAGTGCCCTTCAAATATCTAAGAACCCACTTAACTGCTTCCCAATGTTGTTTACCCGGATTCGCCATATACTTGCTAACCACACTAATGGCTTGCGCCAAATCTGGCCTAGTGCAAACCATAGCATACATGAGACATCCCACTGCGCTTTCATAGGAAACCTTCGACATATTCTGAATTTCTTCAGTAGAACTCGGGGAATCTGAGGCAGATAAATTAAAATGACTCGCCAATGGTGTCTTCACAGGTTTTGCATCCCGCATATTAAACCTCTCCAACACCTTCTCCACATAGCCTGCTTGAGACAACCACAATCTCCTAGATTTCCTGTCTCGGCCAATCTCCATCCCAAGAATCTTCTTGGCTTCCCCCAAATCCTTCATGTCAAACTCTATACTCAACAAGGCCTTCAACTGATTGACCTCGTTCTTGCTTCTACCCGCGATAAGCATATCATCCACATACAGTAATAGAAAAATATATGAGCCATCATCAAGGCTCTTCACATAAACGCAGCAATCATACTCACACCTCTTGTAGCCAATACGTACCATGTAGGAGTCAAATCTCGTGTACCACTGCCTCGGAGACTGCTTCAGCCCATAAAGTGACCTCTTCAATCTACAAACCAAACGCTCCTGCCTGGGCTCCATGAACCCATGTGGTTGCTCCATGAAAATCTTCTCATCCAACTCACCGTGTAGAAACGCAGTTTTCACATCCATCTGCTCCAACACCAAATCATAGTGAGCTACAAGACCCAACACAATTCAAATAGAAGTGTGCCTCACAACAGGCAAAAAAATCTCATTATAATCCACTCCCTCTCGCTGCGAGTACCCCTTTGCTAACAACCGAGCCTTGAACTTTTCCCACTCTTTTTTTGATACTACTTCATTACGCTTGAAAACCCACTTGCAACCAATAGCACGCTTCCCTTTAGGAAGCTCCACCAAATCCCATGTATTATTTTTGTACAATGACTCCATCTCCTCCGCCATAGCCGTTACCCACTTATCCTTTTCCAGACTATTTATTGCCTCCTTAAAAGTACTTAGGTCTCCACTACTAAGAACAAGAACATACGAAGCCATGTCCTCAAACCCATACCTGACCAGTGGTTTGATTACTCTCTTAGGTCTCCCAACTGAAGTACTAGACACTTCCTGTGTAGTTACCTCTGACTCCGGAAGAGTGAGATCCATATCAGCTTCATCCTCATGTAACTCCACCTCAATGACTTGCTTCTCGCTCCCTTTTCTTTCTGGCACCTTCTCCTTGTCATCTTGAGTATACTTCAACATAGCCTTTTCATCAAAGACCACGTCCCGACTGATCACCACCTTGCTCGACTTGGGATCCCAAAGCTTTTATCCTTTCACACCTGTTTCATACCCGAGAAAGACACACTGTTTTGACTTTGGGTCAAGCTTCGACCTCTTCACCAGGAATATGCACATAGGATAAGTCTACCTCATTGCCCATCCATACCTCCTCCGTAAATCTGTTATCCAAAGAGACTCTAGGTGATCTGTTTATCAAGAAACATGCCATACTCACCGCATCAGCCCAAAAGTTCTTCGCTAACCCTGCATTGAATCGTAGACACCTAGCCCTTTCCGCAATGGTTCTATTCATCCTTTCAGCCACACCATTTTGCTGTGGTGTCTTGCGTACTATGTAGTGCCTCTTGATTCCATGCTCTCTACAGAACATCTTGAACTCGCCATCTGTGTACTCTGTCCCATTATCACTTCTCAAACACTTAATTTTTTGCCCCGTTTGATTTTCCACTTCAGCTTTCCACACCTTAAACTTTTCAAAAGTTTCTGACTTGTGCCTCATGAAGTAAACCCATACCTTCTTCGAAAAATCATCAATAAACGTCACGAAGTAATAATGTCCACCCCTTGATTCTATTTTAATCGGCCCCCACACATCTGAATGATCATAATCGAGAATGCCCTTTGTTGTATGCTTACCCATCTTGAATTGCACCTTGTTCTGCTTTTCAAGAACACAATACTTGCAAAACTCAAGTTTACAAGTCTTCACACCCTTCAACAACTTTTGTTTATGAAGTTCCCGCATCCCCCTTTCACCCGTGTGACCAAGCCTCATATGCCATAGAAGGGCATCAGTATCAACCTCAGACTCAACGGATGTGACTCCACCTACAACCGTGCTTCCTAGCAATATGTAAATGTTCTTAGTGCCCTTCTCACCCTTCATCACAACCATAGCACCCTTCATTACTTTCAATACTCCACCTTGTACTTTATAGGTCATACCGTTAGCATCCAAGGTACCCAATGAAATCAAATTTTTAGAAACATCTGGCACATGTCTAACATCACATAACGTTCTAACCACACCATCATACATCTTAATTCTTATAGTTCCTATGCCAGCAATTTTACATGTAGCACTATTACCCATAGTAACTATACCAAAATTAACTGACCTGTAGGTATCAAACCAATCACGATTCGCCGTCACGTGAAACGAACATGCTGAATCCAGAATCCAGCCATATGTCGGGTGCTCTACAGCTGATAAAGTCGTGAGCATATCTCCATCCACATCCTCTGAGCAATCTTCAACCACATTAACTGACTTTGAAGATCCTTCTTTACCTTTACCGTTCCCCTTCTCCGGACAATTCTGCCTCTTGTACCCCTTCTGCCCACACTTGAAACAATTCCCCTTATACTTCTTCCTTGACTGCGAATGTGAATTCTGCCGCTGCGAATTATCCCGAAACTGGGCTCTCCCACGTTCCTGATTCTCCTTCACAAATAACCCCTCACCCGCAGGTTCATCAACAGACTTCTTCCGTTTATGAAAAGCTAGAAGAGCTTCTGTGACCGGTTGCAATTCCACAGTATCCTTCCCCCAAGTCAACCTAGTAATAAGTTTTCGTATGTGGAGGAAGTCAGCAACGAATTCAACAGCATCAACGCCTTGTCCTTCTCCTCAAACGTTACCTCCACCCTAACCAAATCATTGAGAATTTGATTAAACGTGTGGATATGAGATTCAAGATCTGAACCCTCTGCCATCTTAAGCCCATACAGCCGTTGCTTAAGATGCAACTTGTTCGACAACGATTTTGACATATACCTGCCCTCCAAAATCTCCCAAACCTTCGTCGGTGATTCTTTATCAATCACATACACCACCTCATTCGCAAGGCACTGTCGTATTGAAGATACAGCCCGTTCTTGCAACTCCTTCCATGGACCTTCTTCGATATCATCGGGTTTAGTCGAATATCGAAGAACCTTTCCCAAGCCTACTTGAACCAAAAAATTCTTCACCATCCTTTGCCACAACGCAAAGTTTCCATGCCCATCAAACTTCTGAACATCGGACTTCACGGTGATAGAATTAACCCCAGCCATCGCAACCGTGCTCTGATACCAGTTGTTGTGCAATCGCAGCGGAAGCCAATTGACAAAACCAAGAACACACACAAACAAGCAATTGAGAAATCGAAAGAGAAAAGAGATGTAATTGATTGGGGTTTTGAACTCTTGCCTTTGTATTATATGTGCAATGTATCATACAGTTCCATAGGGTTACAATCTATATTTATATAAGACACAAATCCTAGCCCAACTATTAAAACTAACACAAAAGCCCGTAGGTCCAAAACCCACCCCGTCACCTTGAGGCGTCTGCCTCGGCCAACCTAGGCGCCCGCCTAGAGAGATGCCAAAGCCACGCCGCACCTACTGCTGCTGAGGCGCTTGCCCAGCCCTGCACCATGCGGTCGCCTCAAAGCCATGATCCACGGCTCCATCTTCTGTCTCCCAGGCTCCCGCCACGCCCTAGGTGAGGCGCCCGCCTCATCTGTAGAGAACCAGCCATGAAGAAGACGAGCCGTACCATCCTACATGTCTCATCTGTTAATCTAGATTAGGATACGCATTTGATATTTATTCATGTGATCAACCACTCATTTATATGATCTAGATACGTATGTAATATGCGATTGATCATATTAACTATACGTAAAATCTAAGGAGAAACGCGTTTCTCCTTAGCGCTAAGGAGAAACGTGTTTCTTAACCGGTTTATTAACGGGTTTAATTGAACGTTTAACGAACCGATTTCTTAACCGGTTTAATTAAAACATGTTTGCCCTAAGTTTAATACCAAAACGAAATCAGTAGCAAGGGAACCCCAGTTGAATATCCAGAAACTATATCCAGAAATCAGTAGCAAGCGAAATCAGTAGCAATCGAAGGAATTATGGGAAATCCAGTTGATGAAATCAGGAGCAAGCAAAAATCCGATTGTGAGTTCACATGTTATTATTGTTTTGGTTCGCATTTCATAAATTTCTGGATATATTAAGCATACTCATCTGTATATGAATTTAACAATGTGTTTTAGTTTGAAATTTACAATTTCTGTGTATCGATTTTGTGTTTTATGTTTAACGATTTACCATTCTACTTAGTATTGTCTCTTGGATTTTAATTCATAATTTTCGTCATGTTTAACAATGTGTTTTAGCATTGTCTCTTGGCTTTTAATTCATAATTAAAAAGGTTCTGGATATCAATTAAAAAGGTTCTGGATATAAATTAAAAAGCTTCTGGATATCCTTTCAAAAGGTTCTGGATATCCTTTCAAAAGGTTCTGGATATGTTCTGGATATCCAGAACCTTTTGAAAGGATATCCAGAACCTTTTGAAAGGATATCCAGAAGCTTTTGTATTGGCCATGATCTTGGCCCATGGAGAAACGGGTATCCAGAACCTTTTGAAATGTTATCCAGAACCTTTTGAAATGATATCCAGAACCTTTTGAAAGGATATCCAGAAGCTTTTTAATTTATATCCAGAACCTTTTTAATTGATATCCAGAACCTTTTTAATTGATATCCAGAAGCTTTTTAATTTATATCCAGAACCTTTTTAATCGATATCCAGAACCTTTTTAATTATTTGTGGATATTTTCTGGATATCATTTTGAAAGTTTTTGGATATTCAATTGTTTGTTTCTGGATATTCAATTGTTTCTAGATATTCATTTGTGGATATTTTCTGGATATTCATTTGCTTGTTTCTGGATATTCAATTGTTTGTTTCTGGATATTCATTTGCTTGTTTCTGGATATTCATTTGTATGTTTCTAGATATTCATTTGTGGATATTTTCTGGATATCATTTTGAAAGTTTCTGGATATTCATTTGTGTAGTTTCTGGATATTCATTTGTGTAGTTTCTGGATATTCATTTATGTAGTTTCTGGATATGCATTTTGATAGTTTCTGGATATTCATTTGTATGTTTCTGGATATTCACTTCATTTATTTCTGGATATCCTTTCTTTATTATTCTGGATATTCATTTCATTTATTTCTGGATATCCTCTTGATTTTTTTTTAATTTTTTTTAATTTTTAATTTTTTTATGTTTTGTAGCTGCAGATTTAAATAAAGGTGAAGGTAGTAAGAAGCATAAGAAGAATCAATTAAGTGAAGGTCAAGTTAAGAACTCAAATAAGAAATCAACAGTGGATGTGGTTGAAAGTGGTAAGAAACGGGCATTTGAACATTGTTGTGTCCCAGAAAGGCTTATTGATCTTGGTTTAACCCCTGCTCAGAAAGAAGATGTTAAATCTATAGGTTTTGGTGGACTATTAGAACTTAAGTTGAATAGATTGCCAACAGGGGGAATTGTGGAATATCTTGTGGAAAGATTTGATTCGGGAAGCTTTATTCAGAGAATAAAAAATAACAAGTATTATATAACAACAAATGATGTTTTTGATATTCTTTGTCTTCCTAGGAACTTAAAAAAAGAGAAGATAAATTGTTCAATAGGAATTGACAAAGAATTGAGCGCACGATATAAAAATACTTTTGGGAAAGTTAAAGATGGTATTCCAGCCCGTCTGCTTGGTGAACGCATCAAAGAACTACCTGATGGAGGTGATGAGTTTAAACGCCTCTATGTCTTGGTTGCTGTCAGTTTCTTTCTTGCACCAGTAGTAACAAAGGTTGTTGACTGTTCTTTGTTGGCATTGGTTGAAGATGTTACTCAAATCAAAAAGTTTGATTGGTGCCAGTTTGTATTGAATAAGTTATCTGATTGTGTTAGGAAGTTTAAGGCTTATTCTGGCAGTAAAGTGAGGTGTTGTAGTGGTTGTGTGGCAATTCTTTTAATAGCTTACTTTCATAGATTTCCATATTTGCGTAAACATGAACCAACTGCACGTCCTTTGATTCAGCATTGGACTCAAGAGAAAATTTCTGTCAGGGCTGGGAATGAAGCTAAGATTGGTTGAGGTGGAGTTCTTTATTTGGATAATGTTTATCCTATTACGAGCTATGAGGATGATTTAGATGAAGGACAAATTGGATTGCTGATTGATGCTGCTCCTTTTGTTGAGGATGTAAGTCATCCTACAAAAATACCTGCAAGTGAAAATGTTCCAGAAGTATTGGATTCTGTTAAAGAGTCACTGGAAATATTTCACAATGATATTAAAGTTGCTATCAATGCTCACATTGCAAGGATTTCAAAATTGAGAAGGGGAAAGAAAAAGTTAATAATGATGATGTTGAGAAAGGATCTGCTGAAGAGGAGGATTTGGTTGGTGATAGTGAACCTTGGGGAAGTCAGGTTTTTGATTATATTGATGATATTATTGATAAGTTGAAAACTTCAAAAGTTGAGCTTAAGGAGAAAGGGAAGGTTGGACCATTGCCAACATTTAGGATTTTATCACAGAGTTAAGAATCTGAGCATACAGCGTCTGATGATAATGTTGAAAAATTTCAGGATTTTGATGACAGATATCTGCATGAGCATTATGAGGATCAAGATGTTACCAATGTTGCTCAACCAACTGAAGATCAATCTGTAGAGCATCAAATAGCTAGGCTTAATACAGAGGATCAAGTTACTGATTCCCATCTGTTTAAACAACCAATGATTGAGCCTATGTCTGTTATTAAAGAAGTTGACGTGGAAGAAGAATATTCTTCACAAATTTTGGGTGATATTGATAATTTGGTTGGTAAAATTTTTCAACATGGTGTTAATGGTGAGAAGTTTGATAAGATGTTAGATGAAGTGTGTGACGACCCCAACCCTAGGCACTCATTTTAAATATTAAATTATATGCTTTTAAAATTTATGTTGTCTTTATATGTTCAATTTTATCTTTAAATTCTTAAATTAGGATAAAGTGGGTGAAAAGTAAATTTAGGAGCTTATGAGAATTTATTGGACATTAAATAAAGAAATTTGGGAAATTAATAAAAATGGGAAAATGATAAATAAGGTGGGGAGGTTAAATGAGTAGGATGAATTAATGGGATAAGTTTTTAATTTAAATTTAATGTGTTGGATGAAAGCCTTTGTAATTTCTCATGGGGGGCCAAAGTGTTAGCTTCCCCTCCTTGTGCCATGTGTCATCACACCCTCACCTCTCTTACTCCCTTCCCCTCCTTCTCTCCATTCACTACACTACTCATCTTCAACCTAGAGACAAGCTTAGAGAGAGAAGACCTCCATTGAAGCCTTGCCCAAGCTTTGAGTCCAAGGCATTTCTTCACCCAAAACCAAGTCTAGGAGCACATTTGAAGATTGATCATCTTGGAGAACTCATCTAACTAGGAAGATTCACATTTCCTTCTAAAATCCAAGTAAGTTGTTATGACTTCTCTTCTCATGAATGTTCATGGATATTCCTTGTTATTCTTGTTCTTGAAATGTTGATTTCATGCCTTGGAAACTCAAATGGGAGTTGATTAATTAGAAAATGAACTTTGTTAAAGTTAGGGTTCATAGATGATCATTGAAAGGGTTTGAAATGGGTAAAATGAGTAGAGATAAATAATCTAGTATTACTTGGTTTGAATTTACTTGTTTTTATGGGACTTGGAAAGATTTAAGTATCATTGGTGTTCTTGAACTAAGCCTTGGTGGAGGGAAGGATGAACTAGGGTTAAAGGGTTAAAATCTGAATTCTGGGCTGGAGGCTTGGGCGGTCGCCCAAGGGGGGCTGAGCGGCCGCCCAGCTTGGCAGTAACTTGCAAATTCCTTGGAAAACCACTTGGGCGGTCGCCCAAGTGGTGAGGGCGGTCGCCCATGTGGGCAGAAACTCCCTTCCCCTTTGGCAATCCACTTGGGCGGTCGCCCAAGTGGTATGGGCGGTCGCCCAAGGCCCTGAACCAATATTTCTTGATTTGAACTAGGATCGTTTAGCAAGTTATTGGCCACTTATAATTGGGCACTCCCACTTGGTAATTGAACTTGAACCTTCACTTAGGCCTTGTATCCTTGTATATGGAATTTGTAGGGTAGGATAATGATCCCTCAACTCCTTGTTTAATGTTATATACATTGTTGTTGATATTGTTGGGTGTATTCATAAATTGTTGCACTTTCATATTGTTTAGGCATGAGTATATATTACCATGTGGCTATTGTTTATCCCTTTATGTGGATTTTATTCAAGTATCTATTATGTGCTTGATATATGTTGAGTCAGCTGACGTTGGGGGTATAACATAATACGGTCAATTATGGAAGTGTGACCTAATGTGACCGGATTATGTTATATCTGTGACCGTCCCCTCCTGTGGCCACAGGTTGGGGTATAGCATCTGTATTGAGCCACAAGCCTTACAGTAGTCGCTCTTGTCTTTATTTGGTTCCCGAAAACGGGTCTTATAAGACGTGAGTATTGCCTAAGCAGCTCACTGTAAGATTGGATTATTATTATTATAACCAATGTTGTACGACTATTGTTCAGACGGGAAAAGGTAAACCAAGGTAACGGAACGTGTTTATAGCTTTTCCAATGTGTTACGTGCGACTTGTTATATGTTGCATTTATTTGGCATATTGCTGCATATCATAATAGCTTGCTGAGATTTATTCTCACCCCTCTCCCTTTACTGTTTTAGATCCCGAGACAGGAGGACCGCCCAAGTAAGGACGGAGAGGAGTTTGGAGTAATCTTTTGGGGTATTGTCAGGGTATGTTTAGGGTGACGTATAAATTGTATTTTGGTAATTCCATTCTTGGAGTTTGTAATTATAAACCTTAAACTCTACGTCATAACCTTAAATCTTTTGTAACTAAACAGTTAACTATTTTCAAAGTTAGTTATCTCCTCCTCCGATGTGGAGTAGAGTGGAGTTCTTTTGAAATGTTATGTTATTCATGTTCATGTTTGAAAGTCGAAGTAAAGTTTTAAAAGTTTAGTGTTTTTGGGTTAGTTTGGGGACGCACCAACTCGGGACACGTGTAGGTTCCGGGTCGGGGTCCTCACAGTTGGTATCAGAGCTCGGTTAGAATTCTTGGGTAGAGTCTAGCTGAGTGAGAGTGTGTGGTAACTGACGTCGAGTGTTTAATGCAGGAGTTTGTTGTAATGGCGGGAAATGAAGGTGATCCGAATCTGGGTTTGGGTGATGGTAATCCGAACGCCGAAATGATGGACATGTTCCGAGGGTTCCTTCAGCATATGGCAACTCAGAATCAGAATTTGAATCAGAATCTAGGCAGACAAGGGCAGCATGGGTTGGAGAAGTTTGTGAAGATGTCTCCTCCTAGCTTCAACGGAGATCCGGATCCGGTGAAGGCTGAGAGGTGGCTTGAGGCTATGAACAAGATTTTCGCGGCTATGGAGAGTACTGATGCGGAGAAAGTGAGATGCGCCGTTTTCAAATTGGAAGGACCAGCGGAGCATTGGTGGCAAGTGGTAAAGGATGGTTGGGACCGAGATTTGACACCGCAGACTTGGGAGAACTTCACGCTCAAGTTCCGAGATCATTTTGTGCCGATGGTTACTAGGGACAAGAAAGAAGGCGAGTTCCTGAAGCTGGAGCAAGGGACCATGACAGTAGCGCAGTATTCAGCGAAGTTCACAGAGTTGGCCCGATATTGTCCCCATTTGGTGCCAGATGAGGAGAGGCGAGTTTACCGGTTTGTGAAAGGTTTAAGAGTTGAGTTTCGGAAGCGATTGTTGACGCATAACTTCGCCAATTTCCAAGCGGCGAGTGAATATGGCGTACCGGATTGAGAACGACATAGAGGAGCATCGTGGTAAGAATGAAGGAGGAAACAGGAACAGATTTCAGGGTCAAGGATCGGGACAGAATAGAGTGCAGCCGAGGACTTTCACCCCGGGAGCGAATCGAGGAGGTCATGTGGCGGCTCCGGCAAATCGTGCGACTTCCGGTCAGCTTGGGACAACATGTGGGTTTTGCAAGAGGATAGGGCATTCAGAGGACAAGTGTTGGAGCAAACAAGGTAAGTGTTTGGAGTGTGGATCGCCGGGCCATTTCAGGAGGAATTGTCCCAAGTTTCAGAATAAGCAAGCGACGGGTACCGGATTCGGGGGTCAAGGAAGTGGTGTGAAGAGAGATGTTGATGGGAAACCTAAGGATAGAGTCCAAGGTCGTGTGTTTGCTTTGGGTCGAGGAGAGGTCGATCCTAATGCCGTTATTAGAGGTATAGTTCCTGTCTCAGGAGTTAAGGCCCGCATTCTTATAGATCCCGGGTCTTCCCATTCATTTGTGGCGTCTCATTTTGCATTCTCATTGCATATCTTGCCTGAATCTATGCCTTATGTGTTAGAGGTCTCTACTCCTATGGGAGAGAGCCTTGAATCTTCTTTGATATATCGTGGATGTGATGTGACTATATGTGGGCATGTATTGCCGGTGGATTTGGTCGAGTTACCAATCCGTGATTTTGATGTGATCCTTGGTATGGATTGGTTGAGTCAGTGCCATGCTTTGGTAGGCTGTCGTCGGAAGCGAGTCTCATTAGCTATGCCTGATGTGCCTACATTTATATTTGATGCCGATAAATCTATGTTCGGGTTACATGTTATTTCTGCCTTAAAAGCTAGAAAGATGCTATCTAAGGGGTGTACGGGTTACTTAGCTTATGTGGTAGATTCCAATAAGAAGTCTCCCGAGTTAGTTCATGTTCCGGTTGTGAATGAATTTAGTGATGTGTTCTCTAGTGAGTACTCTATGCCTCCGGATCGTGAGATAGAGTTTTGTATTGACTTAGTACCCGGTACCGCTCCTATCTCTAAAGCACCCTATAGAATGGCTCCGGCCGAGTTAAAAGAGTTGAAGGTCCAATTGCAAGAATTGTTAGACCGAGGTTTTATTCGTCCTAGTGTGTCTCCGTGGGGAGCACCGGTCTTGTTTGTTAGGAAGAAGGATGGTACCTTACGATTGTGTATTGACTATCGTTTGTTGAACCAAGCCACCATTAAGAATAAGTATCCTCTTCCTCATATAGATGATTTGTTTGACCAACTCCAAGGTTCCGTTATCTACTCAAAGCTTGATTTGAGAAGCGGATACCATCAGTTGAAGATTAGGCCGGATGATGTTGCTAAGACAGCTTTCCGTACTAGATATGGTCATTATGAGTTTGTGGTGATGCCGTTTGGGTTGACTAATGCTCCAGCTGTGTTTATGGATATGATGAATCGCGTCTTCAAGCCTTATCTGGATAGTTTTGTGGTGGTCTTTATTGATGATATTCTTGTGTATTCTAAGTCCCGGGAAGAGCATGAGAATCATTTGAGGATTGTCTTGTCCGTTCTTCGTGAGAAGCAGTTGTACGCTAAGTTCAGTAAGTGCGAGTTTTGGCTTGAGCAGATTTCTTTCTTGGGGCATGTTGTGTCGAGTTCGGGAATTTCCGTTGATCCTTCAAAGATTGAAGCCGTGGTTAATTGGAAGCAACCTTCGACTGTGACCGAGGTCCGTAGTTTTCTTGGTCTGGCGGGATATTATCGGAGGTTCATTGAAGGGTTTTCTCGGATTGCTACTCCGTTGACTAGGTTGACTCGAAAAGATGTTCCGTTTGTATGGGATTCCAAGTGTGAAGCAAGTTTTGATGAATTGAAGAAGAGGTTGACGACGGCTCCGGTTCTTACCCTTCCGAATGGTTGTGAGAATTTTGTGATCTATAGTGATGCCTCGAAGGCGGGTTTGGGATGTGTGTTAATGCAAGATGGAAAGGTTATTGCGTATGCCTCTAGGAAGTTATCACCGGCGGAACAGAATTATCCTACTCATGATATGGAATTGGCGGCGATTGTGTTTGCGTTACATAAGTGGAAGCACTACCTTTATGGGGCGAAATTCGAGATTTTCACCGATCATAAGAGTTTGAAGTACCTATTTACCCAAAAGGAGTTGAACAACCGACAAAGGAGATGGCTTGAGTTTTTGAAAGATTTCGATTGTGTAATTTCTTATCATCCGGGGAAGGCCAATGTGGTGGCCGATGCGATTAGCCGAAAGGCGTATTTGACAGCTTTGAGTTCTCGGGAATTGAAGAGTGAAGTAATTATTGCGAATGTTAGAGCCGTTCCGATATTGTATGGTGATTTGAAGGAAGCTCAACAAGAAGATCCGGAATTGAAGAAAATTTGTGATCAAGTGCAAGATGGGAAAGCCGGGGATTTTGCTTTGAATCGAGATGGGATTTTAACTTTCCAAGGGAGAATTTGCGTTCCGTCATCGCCGGAAATCAAGAAGCGTGTTTTAGAGGATGGCCATAAGTCCAAGTTTGCGATTCATCCGGGGAGTACCAAAATGTATCAAGACTTGAAGCGTGGATATTGGTGGAATGGAATGAAAAGGGAAATAGCGGATTATGTATCTAAGTGTTTGACGTGTCAACAGATTAAGGCAGAACATCAAAGACCGGCGGGACTACTTCAACCATTGGATATTCCGGAATGGAAATGGGAAGGGATCTCGATGGATTTTGTTTCGGGTTTGCCTCTCACCGCAAAGAAGATGGATGCTATATGGGTTATTGTGGATCGGTTGACAAAGTCGGCTCATTTTCTTCCGGTGTCAACTAAGTTTTCGTTAGAGAAGTTAGCCCAGTTGTATTTGAAGGAGATTGTAAGACTTCACGGAGTTCCGGTTAGTATTGTTTCCGATAGAGATCCGAGGTTTACATCTAGATTTTGGAGAGCATTGCATGAAGCTTTGGGTTCTAAGTTGTGTTTTAGTACGGCATTTCATCCTCAAACCGATGGTCAGTCCGAGAGAACTATTCAGATACTTGAGGATATGTTACGAGCTTGTGTGATGGATTTCCAATTGTCTTGGGAGGATCATTTACCTTTAGTGGAGTTTGCTTACAACAATAGTTATCAGTCTAGTATTGAGATGGCTCCGTATGAAGCATTGTATGGTAGGAAGTGTCGATCTCCGATGTGTTGGGACGAGGTTGGTGAAGCGAGACTTTGGGGTCCGGATTTGGTTCGAGATTCTTCGGAGAAGATCAAGGTGATTCGGGATAGATTGAAGACGGCTCAGAGTAGACAGAAAAGCTACGCCGACAATAGAAGACGAGATTTATCATTTCGGGTTGGTGACTTTGTGTTCTTGAAGGTTTCTCCGAGGACGGGGATTAAAAGGTTTGGGAATAAGGGTAAGTTGGCTCCGAGATTTGTAGGACCGTTTGAGATTCTAGAGAAGATAGGGGAATTGGCTTACCGGTTAGCGTTGCCTCCGTCTTTCTCTTTGCTTCATGATGTGTTCCACGTTTCTATGCTTAGGAAGTATTGTCATGACCCCTCCCATGTTTTGAGCTCTCCTCCCGATGATGTCCAAGCGGACATGTCGTATGTTGAAGAACCATTAAGAGTCCTAGAATTCCAAGTTAAGGAATTGAGAACCAAGAGTATCCCGATAGTGAAAGTCCTTTGGAGGAATCATACAGTTGAGGAAGCGACGTGGGAGCTAGAGTCAGAGATGAGGGCGAAATACCCGTGGTTGTTTGAAAATTCAAGTAAGTTTCCTTTTTAAAATTCGGGTCGAATTTTCTTTAAGGGGGAGTGAGTGTGACGACCCCAACCCTAGGCACTCATTTTAAATATTAAATTATATGCTTTTAAAATTTATGTTGTCTTTATATGTTCAATTTTATCTTTAAATTCTTAAATTAGGATAAAGTGGGTGAAAAGTAAATTTAGGAGCTTATGAGAATTTATTGGACATTAAATAAAGAAATTTGGGAAATTAATAAAAATGGGAAAATGATAAATAAGGTGGGGAGGTTAAATGAGTAGGATGAATTAATGGGATAAGTTTTTAATTTAAATTTAATGTGTTGGATGAAAGCCTTTGTAATTTCTCATGGGGGGCCAAAGTGTTAGCTTCCCCTCCTTGTGCCATGTGTCATCACACCCTCACCTCTCTTACTCCCTTCCCCTCCTTCTCTCCATTCACTACACTACTCATCTTCAACCTAGAGACAAGCTTAGAGAGAGAAGACCTCCATTGAAGCCTTGCCCAAGCTTTGAGTCCAAGGCATTTCTTCACCCAAAACCAAGTCTAGGAGCACATTTGAAGATTGATCATCTTGGAGAACTCATCTAACTAGGAAGATTCACATTTCCTTCTAAAATCCAAGTAAGTTGTTATGACTTCTCTTCTCATGAATGTTCATGGATATTCCTTGTTATTCTTGTTCTTGAAATGTTGATTTCATGCCTTGGAAACTCAAATGGGAGTTGATTAATTAGAAAATGAACTTTGTTAAAGTTAGGGTTCATAGATGATCATTGAAAGGGTTTGAAATGGGTAAAATGAGTAGAGATAAATAATCTAGTATTACTTGGTTTGAATTTACTTGTTTTTATGGGACTTGGAAAGATTTAAGTATCATTGGTGTTCTTGAACTAAGCCTTGGTAGAGGGAAGGATGAACTAGGGTTAAAGGGTTAAAATCTGAATTCTGGGCTGGAGGCTTGGGCGGTCGCCCAAGGGGGGCTGAGCGGCCGCCCAGCTTGGCGAGAACTTGCAAATTCCTTGGAAAACCACTTGGGCGGTCGCCCAAGTGGTGAGGGCGGTCGCCCATGTGGGCAGAAACTCCCTTCCCCTTTGGCAATCCACTTGGGCGGTCGCCCAAGTGGTATGGGCGGTCGCCCAAGGCCCTGAACCAATATTTCTTGATTTGAACTAGGATCGTTTAGCAAGTTATTGGCCACTTATAATTGGGCACTCCCACTTGGTAATTGAACTTGAACCTTCACTTAGGCCTTGTATCCTTGTATATGGAATTTGTAGGGTAGGATAATGATCCCTCAACTCCTTGTTTAATGTTATATACATTGTTGTTGATATTGTTGGGTGTATTCATAAATTGTTGCACTTTCATATTGTTTAGGCATGAGTATATATTACCATGTGGCTATTGTTTATCCCTTTATGTGGATTTTATTCAAGTATCTATTATGTGCTTGATATATGTTGAGTCAGCTGACGTTGGGGGTATAACATAATACGGTCAATTATGGAAGTGTGACCTAATGTGACCGGATTATGTTATATCTGTGACCGTCCCCTCCTGTGGCCACAGGTTGGGGTATAGCATCTGTATTGAGCCACAAGCCTTACAGAGTCGCTACTGTCTTTATTTGGTTCCCTGAAAAACGGGTCTTATAAGACGTGAGTATTGCCTAAGCAGCTCACTGTAAGATTGGATTATTATTATTATAACCAATGTTGTACGACTATTGTTCAGACGGGAAAAGGTAAACCAAGGTAACGGAACGTGTTTATAGCTTTTCCAATGTGTTACGTGCGACTTGTTATATGTTGCATTTATTTGGCATATTGCTGCATATCATAATAGCTTGCTGAGATTTATTCTCACCCCTCTCCCTTTCTTGTTTTAGATCCCGAGACAGAGGACCGCCCAAGTAAGGACGGAGAGGAGTTTGGAGTAATCTTTTGGGGTATTGTCAGGGTATGTTTAGGGTGACGTATAAATTGTATTTTGGTAATTCCATTCTTGGAGTTTGTAATTATAAACCTTAAACTCTACGTCATAACCTTAAATCTTTTGTAACTAAACAGTTAACTATTTTCAAAGTTAGTTATCTCCTCCTCCGATGTGGAGTAGAGTGGAGTTCTTTTGAAATGTTATGTTATTCATGTTCATGTTTGAAAGTCGAAGTAAAGTTTTAAAAGTTTAGTGTTTTTGGGTTAGTTTGGGGACGCACCAACTCGGGACACGTGTAGGTTCCGGGTCGGGGTCCTCACAAAGTGCATTTGGTACCTGTTAATGGTGAGATTATTCTTTCATCTGAATTTATGGTGAAGAATAAGGAAGTAATGATTGGTATGCCAAAGCTAAAAATGGAAGTGGTTGATTATTGCTTCTCAAAATTGATTCTTCCAGAGTCAAAAAAGTAATATCCCGTTTTTATTTCAATATTATTACAGTTGAAATTAAATATGGTATTCAAATTCTAATATTATTTTTTTTCAGTGCTTTTTTTCAGTTTAATGATCTCATTGGACTGGAAGCAGACGATATTTTGAGTATGAGAGAAGTTACAGATATCACAGGTGTAATTGTGAATGCTTGGGCAATGTTGTTGAACAAGCAGGAACATAAAAAGGGTGTAATGAAGAGATTTATGTTTGGTGTTGACCATTCTGTAAGTTTATTTT
Source organism: Adenophora triphylla var. japonica (assembly GCA_022495995.1). Classification (NCBI taxonomy): domain Eukaryota; kingdom Viridiplantae; phylum Streptophyta; class Magnoliopsida; order Asterales; family Campanulaceae; genus Adenophora; species Adenophora triphylla. The sequence continues at coordinate 467,456 of JAFEMH010000998.1, forward strand.
TTTCAACAACTTACAAGTATATATCGATTGCAGGGTATATATCCATGAAATTTCTTTAAGATATTGTTTATCATTTATATTAACAGGCTACTTGGGCGAAACGTTCTTGCAATGCTAGTATTGGTGCTCCAGAAATGCTTCAAACTTTTTTGTATTGGAAAAATGATGTTAATGTCGATGAGAATCTAATGGATCTGAAAGAAGTAGATCTGGTATGTATTTTCATTTGTCAATACATTTCTGGATATCATATTAAAAATTTCTGGATATACTTTATGGTATTTCTGGATATATCCATGACCAAGGCCTAGGCCAAGGCCAAGGCAAAGGCCTATGCCATGGCCAAAGTAATTTCTGGATATACTTTATGGTATTTCTGGATATACTTTATGGTATTTCTGGATATATCCATGACCAAGGCCTAGGCCAAGGCCAAGGCCTATGCCATGCCATAGTAATTTCTGGATATACTTTATGGTATTTCTGGATATACTTTATGGTATTTCTGGATATATCCATGACCAAGGCCTAGGCCAAGGCCAAGGCCAAGGACTATGCCATGGCCAATGCCATGGATTTAGCCATGTCCAAGACAAATAAGAAATTTCTGGATAGTCACCTAATATATTTCTGGATATACTTTATGGTATTTCAGGATATATCCATGACCAAGACCTAGGCCAAGGCCAAGGCCTATGCCATGGCCAAAGTAATTTCTGGATATACTTTATGGTATTTCTGGATATACTTTATGGTATTTCTGAATATATCCATGACCAAGGCCTAGGCCAAGGCCAAGGCCTATGCCATGTCATAGTAATTTCTGGATATACTTTATGATATTTCTGGATATACTTTATGGTATTTCTGGATATATCCATGACCAAGGCCTAGGCCAAGGCCTAGACCAAGGCCTAGGCCAAGGCCAAGGCCAAGGCCTATGCCATGGCCAATGCCATGAATTTAGCCATGTCCAAGACAAATAAGAAATTTCTGGATAGTCACCTAATATATTTCTGGATATACTTATTTTTTTGCAGTTTTTTATCCCATACTTTAAGGGAAGCAATAAAAGTGGGCACTTTACACTATATGTGTACAACATGGCTTCAAAATCCATTCACTATTTTGACAACCTTTCAATGAATGAAGCAAAAAAAGCTGAAGTTGTGAAACTTACGAAATCATTGGTATATGTTTTCAAACTTACGGAAGCAGTTTTATATTTTTCATTTTTATTTTCATTGGTTATCTAATATTTTATACTTTAAATTTTTTCAGTATGTGCCTATGAAAGCTTTTTTGAAGAAGATTGATCATCCATGTTATAATGATTTTGAAGGCAAAAAATCATATAAATTTGAATACATGGAATGTGATTGGGTTCTTAAAGAAAATGATGTTAACCATGATTGTGGAGTTTATGTGATGTCTGAGATGAATGATTTTCAAGGATCAAAGTACTCATGTCCTGAGTTATGTCAGGTACTATTAAAGTTTTTTTTATTCATATTTATATTATATGAGTTTGTATATATATGTTTTAACAATTTTTTTTTACTTTGTAGGATAAACAAAGGATCCGTCTACGAGCTGAAATTCTTTCAACACTTTTGCTTAGTCAATTGAACAGAGATAAGCATAAGTTAATGATTCAAACAAACACTTTTGAAAAAGAGAAGAAAACAAAAAACACAGAAGAACAAAGTAATGTACAAGATTCATAGATGTATGTAATTATGTAATTAGGAATCTGGTTTGGTGATGTAATTAATGTACTTTAGTGAATTGATAGTTTCTGGATATTCATATTGAAAGTTTCTGGATATGCATATTGATAGTTTCTGGATATACATTTTTATAGTTTCTGGATATACATTTTGATAGTTTCTGAATATCATATTGAAAATTTCTGGATATATCCATGACCAAAGCCTAGGCTAAGGCCAAGGCCTATGCCATGGCCAAAGTAATTTCTGGATATACTTTATGGTATTTCTGGATATACTTTATGGTATTTCTGGATATATCCATAACCAATGCCTAGGCCAAGGCCAAGGCCAAGGCCTATGCCATGGCCATAGTAATTTCTGGATATACTTTATGGTATTTCTAGATATACTTTATGGTATTTCTGGATATATCCATGACTAAGACCAATTAAAGTTTCTGGGTATTCAATATAGTTGTTTCTGGATATACTTTTTGATAGTTTCTGGATAATCAAATTAAGAGTTTCTGGATATAAAATTGATAGTTTCTGGATATTCATATTGATAGTTTCTGGATATACTTTTTGATGGTTTCTGGATATACTTTTTGATGGTTTCTGGATATACTTTTTGTTAGTTTCTGGATATACTTTTTGATAGTTTCTGGATATAAAATTGAAAGAAAACAAACTAAGTAAATTATTTTAAATATAATTACAAAAAAAAAAACCAACAATAACAACAAAAACAACTGCAACAAGGGGAGGAGCAAGAACAACAATAGCAACAAGAACAAACATCAACATCCCCTAATTCCCATCATTGACTTCTGTCATATGCTGCTCTAGTGCAATGTGCTGTTCCATGGATATTTCTCCATACGAAGAAATAGATCCAAAATGAATAGCATGAGCAAAGAGTTGGTCCCAAGTCAATGTTCTTGTTAGAAAGCTCCTCTGGGGGCAGAATGGGCATTGCAATTTATTTTCCCCATTATGGAGGGGAAAACGCCCATTTTGGATTGATCGCTTGTGCCTTGCAACTTTTTGCTCCAGGGTCAATTCTCTGTTAACCCTAGGCGGAACATTCACATTATCATCTACATATTCAACCTCCTCAGCCGAAACCCTAAATCGAATCGAACTTTCGTCCTGCTGAGCTTGGTTGTTGTTGTTGTTATTCATTTTGAGAAATTTGATTTTTTTTGTTGTGATGGTAGGAGTGGTTTTGTATGGTATTTATATAGGCTGAGTACTTGAAACCAGTCAAAAAAGTTGCTCAATGAATTCAATGCACTTACATTTATTACTCTTTGAATTCAATGAATTCAATGCACTTACCATCTGTACACATTTATTACTCTTTGAATTCAATAGTAAGTTTGAATGCTTTTTTGACCATTAAAAACAAGGAAACTTATCTAAATGAATATCCAGAAACTTACAAATGAATATCCAGTCACGGATTCAATAGTTAACTACATTTCTAACAAAAACAGTCATGGATTCAATAGTGCCAAATTTCAAACAAAAACAGTCACGGATAACAATACATCACCTATATTACAAAATACATCAAACACAATAATATTAAAAACAGAATTAGTACCATTAAACACTACCACTACCACCTGCTCCATCATCGCCTACATTGTCATTCAATTTGTTTTTTGGATCATATTCATTCAAAATATATTCCAAATACATTTCCAAAGCCTTGTGGTGAATCCTAGCAGCTTCATCAATGTTGTGAGTGTTGCCAAACTCATGAGCATGATTGACTATACCCACATAATCCTTATCCCTACAATTGTGTCCATTACATGGCTCCAATGGACAAAGAAATGAGGGAGTTCCATTTGCAGAAGAAGGCTGCAAAACAACAAGATGACCATTGAGCAATTTTTGGTAGCACACCATGTATATTTTCCAACTTTTGTCATCATTTGAATAACCCAAAGTTGGCTCCCCAGAATTTCCCTTGCCTTTGTTCATCACTAGAAAATTTATTAAAGCTAGAATTTTTCTTGAACTTGATGTATATGCTTACCTTTGGACAGATTTATATAGGCTGAGTACTTGAAACCAGTCAAAAAAGTTGGTCAATGAATTCAATGCACTTACCAACTGTACACATTTATTACTCTTTGAATTCAATAGTAAGTTTGAATGCTTTTTTGACCATTAAAGTATATCCATAAACTATCAATTCTATATCCAGAAACTCTTAATTTGAATATCCAGAAACTATCAAAATGTATAACCAGAAACTTTCAATATGAATATCCAGAAACTATCAATTCTATATCCAGAAACTCTTAATTTGAATATCCAGAAACTATCAAAATTTATATCCAGAAACAACCATATTGAATACCCAGAAACTTTAATTGGCCTTGAACTTAGCCTTGGCCTTGACCATGGCCTTGGCCTTGGACTTCTGGATATCAATGCACTTACCAACTGTACACATTTATTACTCTTTGAATTCAATAGTAAGTTTGAATGCTTTTTTGACCATTAAAGTATATCCAGAAACTATCAATTCTATATCCAGAAACTATCAATTCTATATCCAGAAACTATCAATTCTATATCCAGAAATTATCAATTCTATATCCAGAAACTATCATCAATTTCTGGATATGCACCTATCACATTTCTGGATATACATTCACATACTTCTGGATATAATTGGCCTTGGCCTTGGACTTGGCCAAGGCCAAGGCCAAATCCATGACAAATTCAAGGCCAAGGCCAGCTTGTCCATGGCAAGGCCAAGGCCAAGTCCAAGGCTTGGCCATGGCCTTGGCCTTGACCATGGCCTTGGCCTTGGACTTCTAGATATCAATGCACTTACCAACTGTACACATTTATTACTCTTTGAATTCAATAGTAAGTTTGAATGCTTTTTTGACCATTAAAGTATATCCAGAAACTCTCAATTCTATATCCAGAAACTATCAAAATGTATAACCAGAAACTTTCAATATGAATATCCAGAAACTATCAATTCTATATCCAGAAACTCTTAATTTGAATATCCAGAAACTATCAAAATTTATATCCAGAAACAACCATATTAAATACCCAGAAACTTTAATTGGCCTTGAACTTAGCCTTGGCCTTGACCATGGCCTTGGCCTTGACCATGGCCTTGGCCTTGACCATGGCCTTGGCCTTGGACTTTTGGATATCAATGCACTTACCAACTGTACACATTTATTACTCTTTGAATTCAATAGTAAGTTTGAATGCTTTTTTGACCATTAAAGTATATCCAAAAACTATCAATTCTATATCCAGAAACTATCAATTCTATATCCATAAATTATCAATTCTATATCCAGAAACTATCATCAATTTCTGGATATGCACCTACCACATTTCTGGATATACATTCACATACTTCTGGATATAATTGGCCTTGGCCTTGGACTTGGCCAAGGCCAAGGCCAAGGCCAAATCCATGACAAGTTCAAGGCCAAGGCCAACTTGTCCATGGCAAGGCCAAGGCCAAGGCCAAGTCCAAGGCTTGGCCATGGCCTTGGCCTTGACCATGGCCTTGGACTTCTAGATATCAATGAACTTACCAACTGTACACATTTATTACTCTTTGAATTCAATAGTAAGTTTGAATGCTTTTTTGACCATTAAAGTATATCCAGAAACTATCAATTCTATATCCAGAAACTATCAATTCTATATCCAGAAATTATCAATTCTATATCCAGAAACTTACAAATGTATATCCAGAAACTATCATCAATTTCTGGATATGCACCTACCACATTTTTGGATATACATTCACATACTTCTGGATATAATTGGCCTTGTCCTTGGACTTGGCCAAGGCCAAGGCCAAGGCCAAATCCATGAAAAGTTCAAGGCCAAGGCCAACTTGTCCATGGCAAGGCCAAGGCCAAGGCCAAGTCCAAGGCTTGGCCAAGGCCAAGGCCAATGACAAAATTTCTGGATATGCACCTACCACATTTCTGGATATACATTCACATACTTCTGGATATATAATTGGCCTTGGCCTTGGCCATGGTCAAGGCCAAGGCTAAGTACAAAATCAAGGTCAAGGACAAGGTCAATGCCAAAGCCAATAAGCAATTTCTGGATATCAATTTCATTCATTTCTGAACATAAAAACATCAAATATCTGTATATAAAATATTTAACTAGTCAACTTAATAAATTCTACTTTAATTTAAAAACTATTAAATCAAATGTTCATTTGGTGTTTTTGAACCAAACTCATCATTGATTGGCTTTCTTCTATCAAACTTTGTCTTTAGCTTTCGTTTTCTGCCCTTTGTATTTGCACGAATTGGATCCATCACAGCTGGAGCACTTGTTATACTTTCTGAACCAACGCTATCATTAACACTTGTCGTAGATCTACATTCCAGTTGATTTTCTGACAACAATTGTTGTATAAGAAGTGAGTCTCTATTGAACCCATCTTCCAGTATCTTTTTTGCAGCTCTGTTTTCATGACAAGCCATCATCAGATTGTGGTATTTCATTGCCATCTTTTGTTTCCAGGGAATGAATTCATTTTTCTCTGTTGATGTATTATCTTTTCCTTGATAGACTTTGTCCCATACATCTTTTTTTGCCATTTTTGTCCACCTTTTTTCAATGTAGATATCTGGTATCCTTGTGACATTTGACAAATTCAGTGCCTTTATGCAATGAAAGCACAACCAACCGACTGTAGTAAACTGATTGCAGCTGCATACAACTGTTACACTTTCATCATTCCTAACAAAGAGTACACTCTCATATTTATCTGGGTACTTCTCATGAGCAACATGTATGAATCTGCAATCTTCATCACTTTCATCACTTTCATATTTATCTGGGTACTTCTCATGAGCAACATGTATGAATCTGCAATCTTCATCACTTTCATCTCCACATTTCTATATCCAGAAATTATCAATTCTATATCCAGAAACTTACAAATGTATATCCAGAAACTATCATCAATTTCTGGATATGCACCTACCACATTTTTGGATATACATTCACATACTTCTGGATATAATTGGCCTTGGCCTTGGACTTGGCCAAGGCCAAGGCCAAGGCCAAATCCATGACAAGTTTAAGGCCAAGGCCAACTTGTCTATGGCAAGGCCAAGGCCAAGGCCAATGACAAAATTTCTGGATATGCACCTACCACATTTCTGGATATACATTCACATACTTCTGGATATATAATTGGCCTTGGCCTTGGACTTGGCCATGGTCAAGGCCAAGGCTAAGTACAAAATCAAGGTCAAGGACAAGGTCAATGCCAAAGCCAATAAGCAATTTCTGGATATCAATTTCTTTCATTTACGAACATAAAAACATCAAATATCTCAGATATAAAATATTTAACTAGTCAACTTAATAAATTGTACTTCAATCTAAAAACTATTAAATCAAATGTTCATTTGGTGTTTTTGAACCAAACTCATCAGTGATTGGCTTTCTTCTATCAAACTTTGTCTTTAGCTTTCGTTTTCTGCCCTTTGTATTTGCACGAATTGGATCCATCACAGCTGGAGCACTTGTTATACTTTCTGAACCAACGCTATCATTAACACTTGTCGTAGATCTACATTCCTGTTGATTTTCTAACAACAATTGTTGTATAAGAAGTGAGTCTCTATTGAACCCATCTTCCAATATCTTTTTTGTAGCTCTGTTTTCATGACAAGCCATCATCAGATTGTGGTATTTCATTGCCATCTTTTGTTTCCAGGGAATGAATTCATTTTTCTCTGTTGATGTATTATCTTTTCCTTGATAGACTTTGTCCCATACATCTTTTTTTGCCATTTTTGTCCACCTTTTTTCAATGTAGATATCTGGTATCCTTGTGACATTTGACAAATTCAGCGCCTTTATGCAATGAAAGCACAACCAACCGACTATAGTAAACTGATTGCAGCTGCATACAACTGTTACACTTTCATCATTCCTAACAAAGAGTACACTCTCATATTTATCTGGGTACTTCTCATGAGCAACATGTATGAATCTGCAATCTTCATCACTTTCATCTCCAAATTTGTATACAGCAGGAAAAGCTCGTTTTACCTCAATCTCAAAGAACTTGAATATCTGTGGTGTGTATACCTCATCTGCTTGTTTTATGATACCATTATACATGTCTGGTTGAGGGACTGAGATTGATGCTTGAAATTCCTTCTCTTGTTCAGTATTCCTCCAACGTTTAACTGTTTCATTGAATATGTCAAAGAACTGAGTGAGGGATGTGTTTCTGTTTTCTTTGAAACAAAGGGCATGATTTGTGCTCTCGCTTCTTTGGGATGACAATATTCCAGCTGAGAAGAAATTTGTGCTTAAAGCTGTGCACCATTTCTCCCGTAGTCCATATAGACGCTTGAACCAGGAATTTTCAACGAGATTGTATTTCACCAGCATTGACTCCCAACATCTTTCAAATTCATCCTCACTGGTACATCCCATTAAACAATGATCAATTTTTTTTTTAAAATCTTCATTTGTCTTCAATTGTCCAAAGTGGGAAACAGCATTTTGTTGAATGTGCAATAAACATAGCCTATGCCTCGTCCGCCCTTCAAATACCTGTATTATAATAATGTTTCTGGATATTAACATTATATGCTTCTGGATATTAACATACAATAAATTTTCATTGACCAATTTTTTGTCATGGCTTAGGCCTTGGCCATGTCCAGAAACTAACAATTGAATATCCAGAAACTACCAAAAGAATATCCAGAAACTACCAAATTGAATATCCAAGAAACATTATATTGAATAACCAGATACTTTAGAATGACTAGCTACTGGATATTCAATCTGGTAGTTTCTGGATATAAACACCAATGACATCTGGGTAAAGTTAAGGCACATCTGAATTATTGTTAGAACTATATAGCACAAATAAAATACTAGATAAGAAATATTATAAAAGAACTGGTTATGGAATTTTATAATCATACCTCTTCAATTGCATTTGACATTGCTTGGTCTTAGTCTGTAAATATTGTTTTTGGTTCTTTTCCTCCCATTGATTTTCTAAACTGCTTAAGCAACCAGACAAATGATTCTTTTTTTTCATTTGCTATGAAAGCACAACCAAACATGACAGTGTTCCAATGATTATTAATGCCAACTATTGGGGCACAAATAAGATTGTATCTATTTGTAGTATAAGTTGTATCAAATATAACCAGATCTCCATAGAGCTTGTAATCTTCCTTCATCATACTATCTCTTCAAAATATAGCCCCAAGTCTTCCTTCATCATCAAATTTGATTTTAAAATAGAACCCTCGATCTTCCAGTGAAATTTCAAAAAGCCTATCAACAACATTCTGAGCATCACCATTTTCAATTTTTTCCATTCTAAGTTTCTGAACAAAATTGTCATGATCTTTCTTTGTGTGACCAACATGTTCCTCTCCACCAGCTGCTTTTACCAAAAGACTATATCCATCAGTTGGTTTTATACCAGCTTCTTCCATTATTTCAATTATTTCACCCTGATCTTCTGAGATACACCTTTCACTACGCTTCAAATGGTTCCAATCTGTCCTTGTCATTGGATGATTGTGCTCTGTAACATGGCGGTCAACAACATACATATCTTCCTCTTTTAGCAATTTCGCCCTCAAAAGAGCCTTACATTGAGTCCTCTTTATGTAATTTCTCCTTCTCTTTTGTTGTTTTTTGGTAACATCGAGTTGTTCAACTGGTGAAGGAATTTGAACTTCATTAACATCAACTGGTGATGGAACACTGATTTTATCCTCTTGGGTTGATCTGGTAACTCCTTCACATGAGCAACGGAATAGCTTGTCTAATATCCTTGAAGTCTTTTTTGAAACATGATTTGTTGAAAACTTAATACTAAATCCTAGTGCATTTGCATGAAGTTTATACAGTTTTGTAAGTACCCCAATCTGGATCACCCTCTTCCAAGCACATGGGAAACACCGCAGACTCACAAACACAGTCTCGAAGACCTATGTCACTCAAAACCCTCAAAAAACCCTCAGCCAAACTAAGGGAGGAGCCTTTCTGGGATAAAAAGGGACAAAAGGACCTTTTGGGAATTTTTAGGAAATTGGAAAAGCATAAGTGGTCCGTACGGACCTCTTTGTTTTAATAATTACTAAATCTCCTTAAAGTCCACAATATTCCCTCAAATCCCGGAGAAAATGATTACCCTCATGCATGGTTGGTCCGTACGGACCTCTTTGCATGCTGAGGTGGTCCGTACGGACCTCTTTGCACAGGGGACATCATAATTCCAGAATATTCACCATCATCACATATTCCCTCAAATCGAGGAAAACCAAAAATCTGGATAACATGGGAGGTCCGTACGGACCTCTTTGCAGTTTTCTCCTACTATAAATAGAGGGCTCCCCCTCCCTCATTTTTCACACCTCCCTCTTCTCTCTTCTTACCTTAGCCTTCAGGCTCCCCTCTAAGACCCTTCGGGGCAATCCCGGCCCCTTTCGGATCCTTCCGAGGCCTTCCGAGCCCCCTTGTGGTGCTCCGAAGCCTCCCCGAGCGCTCCCGCGATGCTCCCGCGCTGCCCCGAGGCACTCTCGAGGTACTCTGAGGCCCCTCGTGGTACTCTGAGGCCTTGCCTGGTCTTTCCCGAGGCGTCCCGGCTCTTTCTGAGTCAAACCGGCGATCCCAAACCACGCCAAAACTCTGCCCGAGTCAAACCGGCGATCCCAAACCACGCCGAAACTCTGCCCGAGTGATCCCTGCCACCCCAACGCATGCCAAACCTCTGCCCGAGTGATCCCTGCGATCCCAACGCACGCCGAAACTCTGCCCGAACGCAGCCTACAATCTCAACTCACGCCGAAACTCTGTCCGCAGACAACCGGCCCCTCCCGAAGCAATCCCGGTCCGTGCCGGAACATCATTCCATCCCCAAACACTATTCCCCAGCGGAAGACAGACACGAACCAACATTGGTAAGGCTTCCTTCCATTACTATTTCAATACATTTCAATACGTAGTGTACAATGTAGACATCCGACACAGCATGCATTTTTAAAAGCACACACACACACACACAACATTTAAAGAATATTAGGGGTATCCGAAAGACTCATTTTTATGAGGCGACTCGGGTGAGCTCTAAGATTCTAATATTCTCTTCCCGAGGAGTCATCTGACCTCCGAACTCAAAATCTCATCACACAAAAACAGTTTATTATTATTTTTAAACTGATGCCCTTTTTCAATGTTTTGGGCTTAATAATAAAAACGGCGTGGCGACTCTACAAAGCAAAACACAGCGAGACACCTCCAACTAACGCTAAAGCGGAATAAGCCAGATGCCGGGGCGCGAACGCGCTGCCTCTCGGATCCGGGCAAACATTCCCGAACAGCGACACACGAATGCGAGATGCACGGGCCTCCCGCGCTCTAGGGCCGGATCCCGGGTAATTTCAGTTGGCGACTCCGCTGGGGACTTTTTGTTTTAAAATCTTTTTAAACAAAACAAAAGATTTTTAAAACGATGATGAGGGTCAAACTTTCATTTTACCCCTTTCTTTAACTGTTGTGTGTGTGTGCACGTGCTTCGTTTTTATTTTACAAAAAAAAATAAAAATACAAAAAAAATGCATCAATATACATCTGTGCATACATTTAAAATTCTTCAAAAACTTCTGTTTTACTCAGAAAAAGAATTTTAGAGACCGCACACTACTCGCACTGCTGCCTCGGTTACACCGCACACTGCTGCCTCGGTTACACCGCACGCTACGCGCACTGCTGCCCCGGATACACTGCACACTACAATCCTTAACCCGGAGTGGTCTCAGTTGCAGTCCGTTTGGTCTTCCTAGGCCTCTCGGATGCACACGGGATCATTCCAAACATCCCATCCTAGCCAAGCATCAACCCTGCACGTTTGAGTCTTGAGTCACACTCTGTCCGCACTCGGTTGGTTTTACCTGGCCCGTGTCATACAGCCTGGATACATATACCATGCCGGCCATTTTCTGAGTCAAGGCTCGGAACTCAAGATCCCTTGCGCAAGCAAAGCGATGAAAGGTCATGCTAAAATCTTGACCTGATCTTGATTTCCGAATCTACACCCAGACGATGTTCCGTCCCGGATATACATCCATGCTCACATGACACCATGTCATCATGCCCATGACGATATGACCCAGCCAACGCCTAACATCACAGATCCCTTGCGCAAGCAAGTTAAAGAGAGGTCATGCCGAACTCTTGACCTGATCTTGACTCAGTGGTCGGCTCGGTTCACTATTCACATGGCTAACGCATCAAAACGAACATGACAGGCTCGGTCCTTAGGTTCGATTTTTCTTTTAGGCCGGTGGAAACCGCTTGCCCTATAGGACCCTCGCCCGGGTCGAAATACAGGTGCAAAACGAGGGGCTTATAGCCGCACAGATGGTCTCTACTGACCCAGGATCTAGCATAGTTGCGAAAAAGAAGAGCAATCTTTTCCAACCTACCTAGGACTCTGAGAAAACATGTTTTAAGTAAATTAAAACAACAAAAAAAAAATATAAAGGAAACGGAAACCGCATGCCACGTGAGCTTTCCCCTTTATCCCGTGAGGCCATTCCTCGTGTCTAAACCTTGCCCGTCACCCTCCATCTAGCAGAGAGTGATCGAGAGTACCCAGAACCCGTCTCCCCGTGTCAAAGCCGCAAGGTCCAACTTTCTTCCCAGCTCTGTCACCAGATACCACAATTCCCTATGGCCAAGTCGGTGGATAACAACGATGAGAATGGGACCTTATCCCCAAGAAATTTCCCAACATTGGAAGAAGTTTGGCAGTCCTCATGGCTATTGAGAAACGCCAAGGTGAACAACAAGCTCGGATCGAAGACGCTATGCACCACTTCGGGACATTAGCCACCCAACTACCCGGGGCTTCCAAAGCCATGATCGCTCCCGCAGCCTTCTAACGCCTCTCATTGTCTCTCCCGTAAGTCAACCCGTTGCCCTCGTACGAACCATGCGGTTATGACATAAGGCCACGTGACCCTCCTGGGAATACCGCCCATTCAGCCTCCCGAGGTCCCGGTACCACCGCCGAACAACGACACATCGGTGGGACGTCTGCGACATTGCGTGCTTGTCTGGAAATGGAATTCCAGGATGAAATGAACGAGGGCCGTCCTCGAAGAAAGAAGAAGCCATCTTCTCAACAAAACTCGAAGAAGAGGTATGAATCCGGTGATCCCAGCCGGAACCCTCGAGAACCCTCGGGGAAGTTTGACTACTATGTCATCTACTCCAAAGAAGCCTAGCTCTACACAATGCCATAGCAACGTCTCGCTCCATGATCACTGGGACGAGCTCCGCACCGCCACCGAAGGCCCGAAGGTCCAAATAATCCAACCCCGTCTTGGGAAGATCTCAAAGCCACTATTGATGCTTCAAGAAAAGCTATGATGGTGAACGAATTGAAATGTGCAGCCCGGCCTTACGCCAATCAGGGTCCTCCCACTACGTAAATAGGAGAAACAAGCAAAACAAGAAGGCCAGAAGTGAACGTTTCCGACACGTTCCGGTCAAATCCCGTGAATCCTCCACGGACGGACAAAAGGCCGCCATACCCGAGCCACGAACCGAAAAGGGGCCCTTCGCCAAAGAAGCCGAAACCTCGACCCAAAGGTCAAGATCCTGTCTTAACACACCTCAAGCGCACTCGGGCTAACATCTCGCTCCGGTCCTTACTCACTTCATCTTACCCGCACAAGCTCAAGTTGGAAGAAAGCCTGGCCTGCACCATGGTTCCCATCACGGTGACACCCGATGAAGCAGCCGTATGATAGGCAACGTTAATTACAGAATATCATCACTTTCACGTAGCTTGACCTTCCAAAATTTGGGGCCGACCACAATGAGCCTCTTCTACATAACAGCTCAACTGACGAGCGCCGTCTCCCTCGGGTTTTGGTAGATGGGGGATCATCCATGAATGTCCCGCCATCCAAAATGATGGATCTCGCTAGGGATCAAAGCGATCGATCTAAAGCCCTCAACTCAGGCAATCAAGGCATACGACTCAACGTCCCGCCCAGCCTTGGGGATAGCCACTTTGAACCTGTGGTTCGGAAAACAAATGGTCCCGACGAATTTCCAAGTCATCGACATCCCGATCACATTCACTGCCATTTTGGGATGCCCTTGGCTACACCAAATCAATGGGGTGGCATCCACTCTCCATCAGTGTGTAAAGTTCGTCCAAGGAACAGATCTAACCATCATATACGGTGATAGCGTAGTCACCGAAAGGACCGACACAAACGGCGTCCCGGTCTTAGAGATCAAACACGACGATGATGGCATGATGCTAACAGGGTTCACCATCGAAAGCCCAAAGGCCCAGGTATGCCACATAGACCTGCCTTTGATTTGGGACAAGATCCCTCCCCCGATGAAAATGATGAAGCACATGAACTACATCCCGGGGCTCGGTTTGGGAAAACGCCATCAGGGTATCCAACAAATCATCCATATCAAAGAACAAAATACTCTCCATGGCTTGGGATACTCTCCTACTCCCGAACACATTGCGGAGGACAAGCGAGCTGCACGAAAACGCTCCGCAGATAGCAAAAGAGGCTTGCACGCAATCTCCGATCTTCGTCCTTACAGCTTCGACATGACCAAGTACTTCACAAAGAAGGCCGGCAACTTGGAAGAGGATCCAGGAAAGGGAACAGAGCTGATCAGCGCCAAACAAAGCTGGCCGACAACCATGGACAAGCTCCAGCGGAACCTAGCAAGATTCAGAGGCCTCAAGCCAAATCCCGTCCGAAGAGCATTTCTCGACACACCGCCTCTATCGGGATCCATGACCACCACTATTCACAACAAATTTTGGTTCGGGAAAACCCCCTCTTTGGTAGAAGAACTCGAAAAACTCTCTGTCAACATTCCTGCCTTCAACAAGCGGGACGAGTCTGCATTCGAGCTAGTAATGCCCAAGACAAAAGCAAAAGACTCCGCAGACGATGCTTGGAACGAGCCACTGCTCCACCTGCTCTTCAATGAAGAAATCGAGATGCCAGACCTGATCGATTTTGTTTTCTGATAACTCTGTGATAGCCATGATTGGGAACGGTGACACAAAGGCTTTCAAACCCCACCTCCTATCAAACTCATTGCCACTCAATAACTGGGCCACCTTCTCCGGACCCACTGCCAGCAAAAAGGACATGATCGAACAACTTGGTCTGACCCCTCGAGTCCTAGAGTCCAGTGTCAAAACTCATCCTGAGTCCATTATCTTTGAATTTGAGTCTCTCGAGTCATCTGATGGCCTCACGCCAGAAGATTACGAACTCATTGCCAATAATGTATTCCCGTATGCTCTTAATGAATGCTTCGATCTTTCCGAGTATCCTCTCATTGCATCTTTAACAACTGATAAATTAACTAACACACAAACAGTTAATAACGATTCACTTGATGAAGAAGCGTATACATTAAATGAACAATACATTAAGCACATCTTTAAGCATGTTGTCAAACGAGAGAAAACCGGGCCCAAGCCGCCGAGGAGGTTTTAACCAAAGTGAATTTGGGAACTGCTGAAGAGCCAAAAGAGACGCAAATCGGAAGTTTCTTCACCGGCACAGAGCAAGACGCATTGGCTGCACTGCTCAAAGAATTCGTGGACGTGTTCGCTTGGTCTTACCGAGACATGCCCGGATTAGATCCAAACATTGTAGAACACCGGATTCCCTTGAATCCCGAGGCTAAGCCCATCAAGCAAAAGCTACGCCGAATCAAGCGTAATGGTCTTTACAAGTCAAAGAAGAGATCGAAAAAATGCTCCGCGTCGGCTTCATCAGGGTGATCGAGTACCCCACATGGCTCTCCAATATCGTCACGGTCACCAAGGCCAATGGAAAAGTACGTTGCTGCGTGGAATTCCAAGATCTCAACAAAGCAAGTCCCAAGGACGATTTTCCACTACCCAACATCGACATGTTGGTAGACACTACAACCAATTTTGAAGTCAAGTCCTTCGTAGACGGGTTTGCCGGCTACAATCAAATCAAGATGGCCGAAGAAGACCAAGAAAAGACAGCCTTCACAACCCCCTGGGGAACCTATTGCTACACAGTAATGCCATTCGGACTAAAGAACGCTGGGGCTACCTACCAACGGGTAGCAACCGCCCTCTTCCACGATATGATCCACAAAGAGATCGAAGTGTACGTCGATGACATGATCATCCACTCAAAGGGATCAGATGGACAACACCTCATAGACCTGAGAAAATTCTTCAATCGCCTCCGAAAACACTCAATGAGGCTAAACCCTACCAAATGCACATTTGGGGTTAGCTGAGGCAAGGTCTTGGGATACATGGTCACCGAGAGAGGCATCGAGGTTGATCCTCAAAAGATCAAGGCCATCATCGAAATGAGACCACCGCAAACTCAGACAGAGGTGAAAAGCTTCATGGGCCGCCCGCAAGATATCGCCCGCTTCACAACCAATTGACCTCCCATGTGCGAGCCAATCTTCAAACTAATGAAGAAAAACGCCGACATCGAATGGAACTCGGAATGCCAAGATGCCTTTGAGGAAATAAAGGCATATCTTGTGAGTCCTCCGATTCTCTGTCCTCCCCATGAGGAGAAGCCACTGTTGCTATACCTAATTGTGACCGACACCGCAGTTGGAGCCATGCTCTGTCAAGAAAAGAAAGAGTCACGAGTCGAGAATGCCATCTACTTCGTCGCCGAAAGTTTCAAGGCAAATAACTCAATTACTCACCTCGAGAAAACCTCGCGGCTCGGTATGCGTTGTCGGAAAATTACGGCACTACATGCAGTCGCACACGGTACACTTGGTGTCCAAAATGGACCCAGTCAAATACCTCTTCGACAAACCATCTTTGTCAATGAGGCTCGCCAAATGGTATTTCTTCCTAGCGGAATTTGACATCAAGTACGTGAACCAAAAGTCAATCAAGGGACGGGCAATGGCTGAACAACTGGCTGATTTCCCAACCGACGAGGCTCGAGGCCCTGAACCACAATTTCCAGACGAGGGAATCTTTGCACTCGAAGGTGAAAATCTATGGCAACTGTTCTTTGATGGAGCAGCCAACAAAAAAGGAAACGGCATCGGTATGCTTTGGTTGATCCCAAGGACGAGCACACCCCAATCGCCATAAAGCTCAATTTCGAGGTAACCAACAATGCCGCCGAATATGAAGCCTGTGCTGCCGGATTACAAGCCGTACTCGAGAGGAATGTACAGAAACTCGAAGTTTATGGGGACTCAGCCCTGATCATCAACCAAGTCTCCAACAAGTGGAAAACCATAGACCCAGGCTTTCAAAAATACCATGCCTGCATGGAGGACCTCATCACACAATTCGAAGAGGTCACCTTCCACTACTTGCCAAGAGACCGAAACAGGTTTGCAGATGCCTTAGCCACCTTGGCTTCACTTGTGGAAATCCCTGAAGGAAAAGCAATCAAACCCTTCAAAGTCGGACGAAAGGAAATTCCCGCCTATTGTTGTGAGATCGAACCAGAACCTAAGCCCATCAATGAGCCATGGTATAATCAGATCTTCCAATACCTCAAGAGCGGGGAAACCACCTTCATGAACAAGGAAGGCCCACACACAGAAGGGGTCAAAACCAAGAGCATCATGGCCCTAAAACACCTCGCCTCTCACTTTGTCATCCTTGGGGACATGCTATACAAGAAACGCTACCATGGACCACTCCTACGCTGCATCAACCAGGAAGAGGCAAACAAGTTCATGAACGAAGTCCACAATGGGGCTTGCGGTCCCCACATGAACGCCAGAGCCCTGATGCAAATCATTCTCAGGATGGGCTACTACTGGATCTCCATGGAGGCAGACTGCATCCACTTTGTTCGAAGCTGCGACAAGTGTCAACGGTTCTCCAACCTCAATCATCTGCCGCCCCACGATCTCTACTGCATGACTACACCCTGGCCATTTGCCACTTGGGGAATTGACATAAAATGCACATATTCACAATATTTACATGCTAATTTTCAACAATTCTTCAAGAATTTCACAAAAGGCATGACAAATAACAAAAACCCCAAAATGCGAAAAAATAAAACCTAGTTCTAGCATTCAAAAAATTCGAGCAGGGAATCAAAACGGAACGGATTTCTTACCTCCCCGACGTTCCTAGAGCGACGATTGTGCACCTCCGGATTCGGATACAATACATCCGGGTTCTTCGAAGATGGAACAAAGGAGATCCAATTTCTTTGGAGCTCCATCCGTTGCTCGATCACTTCTTGACTGCGTTGTCGACGACCTCTCCGAGATCCTTCCGCCATTGCGAACAATTCAAGCTAAGAATGGAGGATTTTGGTATAACAATGGAGTTTTTTTTTCTCCTTCTCTCTCTGTCTCTGGTTCACGCACGGAAGAAGAAGGAATGGGAAAAGGCTCGGCATTTAATCCCAGTCAAAACCTGGGAACTGTAAAATTCATACTTGGTCCGTACGGACCTCTTTACATCCCAGGTTGGTCCGTACGGACCTTCTTGCAAGGGAGGGCCAAATTACTTTCCTGCCCTTATAATCTTTGCCCCTGGCTGTCCTAAGGCCTATTTCAGCAAATTCAGTGTAGTATGGTCCTTAACCCATCAATTCAACAACCGGCCGTCAATGTAAGCCCGGACTTTGCCCACTCAACGGCAATTCAACCACCGGCCGTCAATGTAAGCCCGGACTTCGCCTACTCAATGGCAATTCAACAATCGGCCGTCAATGTAAGCCCGGACTTCGCCTACTCAACGGCAATTTAACCACCGGCCATCAATGTAAGCCCGGACTTCGCCTACTCAACGGCAATTCAACCACCGGCCGTCAATGTAAGCCCGGACTTCGCCTACTCAACGGCAATTCAACAACCGGCCGTCAATGTAAGCCCGGACTTTGCCCACTCAACGACAATTCAACCACCGGCCGTCAATGTAAGCCCGGACTTCGCCTACTCAACGGCAATTCAACCACCGGCCGTCAATGTAAGCCCGGACTTCGCCTACTCAACGGCAATTCAACAACCGGCCGTCAATGTAAGCCCAGACTTTGCCCACTCAACGGCAATTCAACCACCGGCCGTCAATGTAAGCCCGGACTTTTCCTACTCAACGGTAATTCAACCACCAGCCGTCAATGTAAGCCCGGACTTCGCCTACTCAACGGCAATTCAACCACCGGTCATCAATGTAAGCCCGGACTTTGCCCACTCAACGGCAATTCAACAACCGGCCGTCAATGTAAGCCCGGACTTTGCCCACTCAACGGCAATTCAACCACCGGCCGTCAATGTAAGCCCGGACTTCGCCTACTCAACGGAAATTCAACCACCGGCCGTCAATGTAAGCCCGAACTTCGCCTACTCAACGGCAATTCAACAACCGGCCGTCAATGTAAGCCCGGACTTCGCCTACTCAACGGAAATTCAACAACCGGCCGTCAATGTAAGCCCGGACTTCGCCTACTCAACGGCAATTCGACAACCGGCCGTCAATGTAAGCCCGGACTTTGCCCACTCAACGGCAATTCAACCACCGGCCGTCAATGTAAGCCCGGACTTTGCCCACTCAACGGCAATTCAACCACCGGCCGTCAATGTAAGCTCGGACCTCGCCTACTCAACAGAAATTCAACAACCGGCCGTCAATGTAAGCCCGGACTTCGCCTACTCAACAGCAATTCAACAACCGGCCATCAAAGTAAGCCCGAGCTCCTTCCCCAACAAGTCAAAAGGAAGTCGTACAAGACTACATATCCCCAGCACCGGCCGTCAATGTAAGCCCGAACCTCGCCCACTCAACGGCAAAACAAGCGCAAGAAGGAGCCAACACCTCCCAGCACAAATCTCAAGGCACAAAATGCCTCCAAAATGCTCATCTACAATGCAAGCACCGGCCATCAAAGTACGCCCGACGTCACCCTCTCAGCATGAAAAGGCCCCTACAAGGCCACAATGATCCCCAACAGACGAACACCGGCGGCCGTCGTAGGTCCAACCTTCTCCCCAGCAAACAAAGCACGAGGCATCTACACCTCTCGCAATCAAAGCACAAGGCAATCCCGCCTCTCGAAATCAAGCACAAGGCAACCACGCCTCACAAAAAAGCCTCAACTTAAGTTCATACTCCTGAACTAAGTCTCAAACGTCAGGTTCATACTCCTGAACCAAGCCTCAACTTATGTTCATACTCCTGAACTAAGTCTCAAACACTAGGATCATACTCCTGAACCAAAACCCACAGTCAGAAGACGACTCAAGTCTTCATACATGGCAAAACCTACAGTCAGAAGACGACTCAAGTCTTCATACATGGCAAAAACCGCAGCCAGAAGACGACTCAAGTCTTCAAACATGACACAACCGCAGCCAGAAGACGACTCAAGTCCTCACGCATGGCAAACCGCATTCAAAAGACGACTCAAGTCTTCATACATGACACAACCGAAGCCAGAAGACGACTCAAGTCCTCACGCATGGCAAACCGCAGCCAGAAGACGACTCAAGTCCTCACGCATGGCAAACCGCAGCCAGAAGACGACTCAAGTCCTCACGCATGGCAAACCACATTCAGAAGACGACTCAAGTCTTCATACATGACACAACCGCAGCCAGAAGACGACTCAAGTCCTCACGCATGGTAAACCGCAGCCAGAAGATGATTCAAGTCCTCCCGCATGGCACAACCTCAGCCAGAAGACGACTCAAGTCCTCACGCATGGCAAACTACAACCAGAAGACGATTCAAGTCTTCATACTACCTCCAGCCCGGAAGGCTTTAAACCACTCGGTCCGGAAGACCGTATAAACCTCCCACATTACTATCTCCAGCCCGGAAGGCTTTAAACCACTCGGTCCGGAAGACCGTATAAACCTCCCACACTACTATCTCCGGCCCGGAAGGCCTTAAACCACCCGATTAGGAAAATCGTAAAGTTTCCATCCCAGGACACCACCACGTCCTCACAATTGACCTCGGCGGTCACCACATCTTAGGACACCACCCCGTCCTTACCACTGACCTTGGCGGTCACACGATACTTCAGGGCACCATCACGCCCACAATTTCACGACCTCTGAACTACGGCCAGGCTTGATTCCCGCCAAGGATACGTAGGAATCCTATCACAGGGTCCAGCCATCGACCTATACGGTCACCCAGGACACCGCCACGTCCTCACCCTGACCTCCACAGTCACTTACTCTCCCAGCACGCGATCCAGATTAGGACCCTTATCTTATCAATGACCTCACTTCCTTCGTAAGTAACGTCATTGAGGGGCTTCTGTAAGTACCCCAATCTGGATCACCCTCTTCCAAGCACATGGGAAACACCGCAGACTCACAAACACAGTCTCGAAGACCTATGGCACTCAAAACCCTCAAAAAACCCTCAGCCAAACAAAGGGAGGAGCCTTTCTGGGATAAAAAGGGACAAAAGGACCTTTTGGGAATTTTCAGGAAATTGGAAAAGCATAAGTGGTCCGTACGGACCTCTTTGTTTTAATAATTACTAAATCCCCTTAAAGTCCACAATATTCCCTCAAATCCCGGAGAAAATGATTACCCTCATGCATGGTTGGTCCATACGGACCTCTTTGCATGCTGAGGTGGTCCGTACGGACCTCTTTGCACAGGAGACATCATAATTCCAGAATATTCACCATCATCACATATTCCCTCAAATCGAGGAAAACCAAAAATCTGGATAACATGGGAGGTCCGTACGGACCTCTTTGCAGTTTTCTCCTACTATAAATAGAGGGCTCCCACTCCCTCATTTTTCACACCTCCCTCTTCTCTCTTCTTACCTTAGCCTTCAGGCTCCCCTCTAAGACCCTTCGGGGCAATCCCGGCCCCTTTCGGATCCTTCCGAGGCCTTCCGAGCCCCTCGCGGTGCTCCAAAGCCTCCCCGAGCGCTCCCGCACCGCCCCCGAGGCACTCTCGAGGTACTCCGAGGCCCTCGTGGTACTCCGAGGCCTCGCCTCGGTCTTTCCCGAGGCGTCCCGGCTCTTTCCGAGTCAAACCGGCGATCCCAAACCACGCCGAAACTCTGCCCGAGTCAAACCGGCGATCCCAAACCACGCCGAAACTCTGCCCGAGTGATCCCTGCCACCCCAACGCACGCCGAACCTCTGCCCGAGTGATCCCTGCGATCCCAACGCACGCCGAAACTTCCCGCCCGAACGCAGCCTACAATCTCAACTCACACCGAAACTCGTCCGCAGACAACCGGCCCCTCCCGGGCAATCCCGGCCCGTGCCTAACATCATTCCATCCCCAAACACTATTCTCCAGCGGAAGACAGACACGAACCAACGTTGGTAAGGCTTCCTTCCATTACTATTTCAATACATTTCAATACGTAATGTACAATGTAGACATCCGACACATCATGCATTTTTAAAAGCACACACACACACACAATATTTAAAGAATATTAGGGGTATCCGAAAGACTCGTTTTTACGAGGCGACTCGGGTGAGCTCTAAGATTCTAATATTCTCTTCCCGAGGAGTCATCTGACCTCCGAACTCAAAATCTCATCACACAAAAACAGTTTATTATTATTTTTAAACTGATGCCCTTTTTCAATGTTTTGGGCTTAATAATAAAAACGGCGTGGCGACTCTACAAAGCAAAACACAGCGAGACACCTCCAACTAAAGCTAAAGCGGAATAAGCCAGATGTCGGGGCGCGAACGCGCTGCCTCTCGGATCCGGGCAAACATTCCCGAACAGCGACACACGAATGCGAGATGCACGGGCCCCCCGCGCTCTAGGGCCGGATCCCGGGTAATTTCAAGTTTGTACAATTCCTCCCATGTCTTTGCTTTTGTTCCCATCAAATTTTTGCTTATATCAATATTAGGGTCCTCAGTTACAGTTACTACACACACAAAATATATTAAAAAGAATAATGTTATATGAAATCAGTAATTCTAAATCAATATGTCAATAAAGTTAAGAGAGAAAACCTATTTGTAGCCCAGTTTCAAGATCTGTAGGTTGTTGAATTTGAGATTCTAAATCAATAGGAGAATATGATTCTGCAAGAAAAGGCAGTAGTTAGTTAGTTTCTGGATATTCATTTTGAAGGTTTCTGGATATTCATTTTTGTAGTTTCTGGATATATCATTGGCCTTGGCCAAGGACATGGCCATATCCCTTGGCCTAGTACATTGCCAGTTTAAAGTTTCTAGATATTCAACTTGGTACTTTCTGGATATACATTTTATTGTTTCTGGACATGGTCAATTGTGTGTTTCTGGATATTCAATGTGGTAGTTCTGGATATTCATTTTGAAAATTTCTGGATACTCATTTTGAAAGTTTCTGGATATTCATTTTTGTAGTTTCAGGATATAGCATTGGCCTTGGCCAAGGACATGGCCATATCCTTTGGCCTAGTACATTGCCAGTTTAAAGTTTCTGGATATTCAATTTGGTACTTTCTGGATATACATTTTATTGTTTCTGGACATGGTCAATTGTGTGTTTCTGGATATTCAATTTGGTAGTTCTGAATATTCATTTTGAAGGTTTCTGGATACTAATTTTGAATGTTTCTGGATATTCATTTTTGTAGTTTCTGGATATAGCATTGGCCTTGGCCAAGGACATGGCCATATCCCTTGGCCTAGTACATTGTCAGTTGAAATTTTCTGGATATTGAATTTAGTACTTTCTGGATATACATTTTATTGTTTCTGGACATGGTCAATTGTGTGTTTCTGGATATTCAATTTGGTAGTTCTGGATATTCATTTTTAATATTTCTGGATATTCATTTGATAGTTTCTGGATATACATTTGAAGGTTTCTGGATACTCATTTTATAGTTTATGGACATGGTCAATTGTGTGTTTATGGATATATAATTTGGTAGTTCTGGATATTCAATTTGGTAGTTTCTGGATATTCGTTTTGAAGGTTTCTGGATATTCATTTTGAAGGTTTCTGGATATGTACCTAACACATTTCTAGATATACATTTTTGGTACTTCTGGATATCATTTATATAAATTTCTGGATATGTACCTTACACATTTCTGGATATACATTTTTGGTACTTCTGGATATCATTTATATAAATATCTGGATATAATTTATATAAATATCTGGGTATGGATATAGAGATGGTCATGATATATAAAAAATTAACAAGTAAGTTATATTGAGATCAAACCTGTAGCCTGGAGAATATCGATTTGTGTAGCCTGGAGAATATCGATTTGTGATATTTCTGAATATCTGTCATGTAATTGAGCTTCCATTTATGCTATTGATGGATAGATCCAAAATTACGTAGACCAATCTCTGAAAATGTACAATAACAATCGACCTTAGTACAATAAATGTTGATTAAAATTAAAAACAATAGTTGTTGATTTGGTTCATATTACCTGATTTAATCAATATCGATTTCTGTATTGTTTCTTGATATTCATTTTGATTGAACTGTCCTGCTCGTCTTCATTTGCTGTGATCGTTGTAGTGTGTCTCTGTGTGTATCTACGCAAATATTGAATTTATCTAGATTTTTGTAGACTTTTGGACAATAGAACCGGTTTAATTCAAATGGTTGCCGGTTTTTCACCGGACCAATTCTTAACTATATTATGTCATTCAAAAATATCCTATTTTGAGGGACATATTGATTATTTTACGATTTTAAAAAATTTGATCCGTTGTAACTCTTCTATTTGCACGGAGTAAAAGAGTGAGCTCACCACAACCCTATTCCTAACCCTAATGTAAATAGTCCCTTAGGTCATATGAATATGTTCGTAAACAAACGACGTGCTACCTACGCTATTGGTGATGCGCGTAGACTTAAATTGATGATCCTACTTAGTTGTCTTCAATTCATAATAAGCTACTAATAAACATAGTCCACCCCGTTTAACGTTTAATCTACGTTACCTTTAAGCTTTTCCGGTGCCGTCGTGACCGGCCGTCAACTTTCTCTCATTACCCACCTTCACCACACCTCCCGTTGACTCTTTTGCATATTTAACCCCTCCACGGCAACCAAACATGTCGAAAACTAGTCCTAGCTAGCTCCAAAATTAAGCCAGAGCGAGCTCGGGAGAGAAGAGAAGAGAACCAGTAGCTAGAGAAGATTAAAGAAAATGGCAGCTACGTCATCGAGCGGCGGGGTTCCACCGGGGTTTCGGTTCCATCCTACAGATGAAGAGTTGCTCCATTACTACCTGAAGAAGAAGATTTCATTTCAAAAGTTCGACATGGAAGTTATTAGAGAAGTAGACCTCAATAAGATTGAGCCTTGGGACCTACAGGGTACGTAATTACTCCTTATTTCTCTTCTTTATACAGCATAAATGTTACTCTGGTCCTCTTCTCATTTCAACTCTATAGTACTCCTTTTTTTGTTCTTTTATTTATTTTATTGGAAAATATGATACATTAAATTGTTAGAAAATAGTATGATTTTATTTGTTTTTACAGTCTTAAAAATTCATGCCAAAATCTTGTAAAAAACACATTTTTTTTTAGCTTAAAAAAAAAAAAACGTGTTTGAAGAACACGTCGTCGACTCCGGCATCATAAGAGCGTCGTCATCGAGACCCAGCAAGCAATTCACCGACCACCGGGAAATTGGGCTTCCAGGAAACAACCCTCCCAATTCCTCTATCTACAAAACCAACACACCCTTCTCTTCCTTATTATCTCTGTAAAATTTGTTTATTCATTTTTTTTCTTTTGTCAAAATTCCCATTTCTGTTTACTAGGGCATGGATGATTTCAAGTGGGACAATTTTTTTGATGTCAATTTCTTTGATTTCCAAGTCGATGAACCCTCCCCCCTTCAAAATGATTCCGTCAATTTCTCAGTTGATGACCTTGAGCAATTGCTCTTGAATGAAGACGACGACAATGGTGCGGACCCACATCAGGATCTTTCCGACGGGTCGACCTTTGTTTGTTTGTCGCCTTCTACCTATTTGAGTACCAGTTTGGGAATTTGCTGTTGGTGGGGGATTTGATGTGCCAGTGCTAGGAATTTGATGTGCCAGTGTTAGTGTAAACTAATGCCAGTGTATGTGTTTTTGAGTTCCAGTGCATGTGTTTTGAGTGCCAGTGCATGTGTTTTTGAGTGCCAGCAAAAAAGAGTACCAGTGCATATGTTTTGGAGTGTCAGTGCATTTGTTTTGTAGTGCCAGTGTATGTGTTTATGAGTGCAAGCAAAAAAGAGTACCAGTGTTTGGTGTAAAAAAGTGTCAACACATGTACACCGGCACTTATTGATACTACAACGGACACTTTTATAAGTGTCAGTATCAATGTTAAAAAGTGCCAGTGTAATGGCTGGCAATTATTAACACTACTACTGACACTTTTAATAACTGTCAGTATCAATGTAAAAAAGTGCCAGTGTATTCACTGGCAATTTTTAACATTAACACTGGCACTTGAGAAAAGTGCCAGTTTCATGTTTATAAAACGCAGTATGAAATCACTGGTCATTTGTAATATTAACACTGACATTTATCATGGTTGCCAGTAATTACGAAAATGCCACCGTTTGTTTTGAATAATAATGCCCAGCGCTTTGGAAAAACACGTTTTTCCTTATCTTAAGAAAAAACTAGTTTTTTATAAGACCAACTCAAAATTCATTGATATATCATTTCTCTCTCTTTTTTATTCTTTTCTAAAGTGGAACTGATTAAAAAAAAAAAACAAAACTAAAAACTAAGGCTCCGTTTGTTTGGCCGTAAAACATTTTTCGGAAAACGTTTTCCGGAAAATAACTCGTTTTACGCCGTTTGGTTAGCCCCCGAAAAATGTTTTTCGGAAAATAACTCGTTTTCCGCTGTTTGGTTACGTTTTTCGAAAAATATTTTACGCCCTTCCTAAGTAAAACGACCTACTGACCTTGTACTAAGTAAAAAACATTTTCCAGAAAATGGAGGCCTTAATGTACAACTCATATTACGCCCGGTACAACCACCCCCTGCCTACCCCACCCCCCCCCCAAATTTTTTTTTTTTTTTTGTAATCGCCCCACCCACCCCCACCCCCCCCAAATTTTTTTTTATTTTGTAATCGCCCCACCCACCCCCGCTCTACCCACCCCCCAAATTTTTTGTAATCGCCCCACCCACGCCTCGCCTACCCCACCCCCCATTTTTTTTGTAATCGCCCACCCACCTCGCCTATCCCCACCCCCCATTTTTTTTTTGTAATCGCCCACCCACGTTACCCCCCCCCCCAAAAATTTTTTTGGGGTGGGTGGGTGGGGGTAGGCAGGGGGTGGGTGGTGCGATTACAAAAAAAAATAAAATTTGGGGGTGGGGTGGGTGGGGGGTGGGGTAGGCAGGGGGTGGATGGGGCGATTACCAAAAAAAATTTTTTTTTTTGGGGGGGGGGGGTTACAAAATAAAAAAATTTGGGGGGGGTGGGTGGGGGGTGGGGTAGGCCACCTTGTGAAATATGAGTCGTTTTACCAAAAACTCGAAAAAATTTTACACCCTTCCTCCGTAAAATATTTTACGCTCTACCTCCGTAAAACATTTTACAGGAAAACATTTTACAGGAAAATATTTTTCAGAAAACGTTTTCCGAAAAATGTTTTTCGTCGAAACAAACAAACGTAGCCTAAAAGAGAAAAATATATTTTTAAGATACTCCCTTCGTGTTAATATGAGTTTAATATAAATAACTTATTTTATTATTGCTCAAGAAGAAAATATACTTTTATATTGAAGGAGATAGTAATTACTAACTAGGACCCCTTTAAGAAAAAATATTAACTACCACAAACATTTCTAAATAAATATTTGGGTTTTATCACAATAAGATGTTACTCTTTCTAATGAAGTTACTCATATTCATCTTCAAAATAGGGATGGCCAAATCGGACCGGAACCGGACCAGAACCGGAAAATCGGATCGGAATCAGACCGAAAAAGCCCGGAACCGCCATGAACCGTCACGAAAACCGGAACCGGGATAACCGGAACCGGTTTGGATAAGGGCCGGTTAAGGGTCACAAAAATGGTGAACCGGACCGGAACCGGAACCGTGAACCGGACGAAATTCATTGTTTTTCAATAGAACCGGACCGGAACCGGACCGGAAAAAGCCCGAAACCGGACGAACCGGGGAGAAAACCGGAACCGGATTAACCGGAACCGTGAACAATCCGGGCCGATTAAGGTTCATACATTTTCCGAACCGGAACCGGCGGTTCCGAACCGAAACCGGGCCCGGAACCGGTTTTGGTCATCCATACTTCAAAAGATTAAGATATTCTAATACACAATTGCAATATTATAAGTTTATAATGTGGTTACATCATGAATAGTATCATCAATTATTTACTCCCCTTTGTCCTAAAATAAATATCGAATATGATCAATTAAATAATTTGAATTTTGACAAAAAAATTTATTAGAATTTGATTATCTTATTACTATTCTGAACATGATTATTGATGCATTTATAAAACACTATTTATAACTATTTTTATGTTTCCATGAAGATAATTAACTTGGCATTAAATGTAGATCAAGTTTCAAATTAGTTGACTATATATGAATTTATTCCAGAAGAGAGCATATTTTTTTGTAAAATTATCTGAAAATAACCTTTCTACTTTACCTAAAAATAAAAACTGACGGTTCAAAAGGAAAACAGTTGTTTTTATTTTTCCCGAGGTTTTGCATGCTAAATGGTTTTTTTTAAGCAAACAATAGATTCATTTTCATTCAAATTTTGAAAAAAGATGGCACTACACAAAGGTTGGAAACTCACCCCAAATGACAATAGTAGTACCATCTTTGAACCTACAATAAAGATAGTTTCTATCTTAATTTTGAAACATTTGAATTCCACTACAACTAAAACTTGACAACTGTCTCAATATATTGCATATTTAAGAAATTTCCCCTCTGGTAATATTTTACGCTGTGCAATTATATCCAGAATCGGGTTGTGTCTTGTTTTCATGCCTGTAATCCTGTGTGGCTCCATCATGTCTTCTTAATGATATTTCTTTTGTTTCCGAGAAAAAAAGGTATCTATTGTATATTCATGCACAATAGTCAAGTAATATCATTGAGTTTATTGATTTTTAATCACAAATATTAGTTCTTTACCCTGATTTTTGCATTTTTCCTTGCCCAGTTTTTTTGCATTTTTCGTGCTTAATTCGTGGAAGAACAAATTTAAGTTCAACAGAGAAACGAAACAGAGACAAAATTCATGTACAGTAATAATCTTTGAAAAGAAAAATAAATGAATAAACAAAAAAAAATATGCATACATAAAATTGTTTAATGCACGGGGTCTACAATTTTTTATTAATTTTTTTTAAAGGAATTTATTTATATTTCACGAAAATATTGGAGCATTCTTCATGTAAGGATCTACAGATCATGAGTAACATTGAAGCATGAAGGAAGTCTGTCTTTCTTTAGATTACACATAGTATATTCATAAACAAAACAGGCAAAATAAATCTACTTAATTCTTGCAAAATGGAGTAATTTTTTATGAAAGACATATTTATGATGCAGAGAGATGCAAGATTGGGTCAACACCGCAAAATGAATGGTACTTCTTCAGCCACAAGGACAGGAAGTATCCGACGGGGTCAAGGACGAATAGGGCGACAAATGCAGGGTTTTGGAAGGCAACTGGGAGAGATAAATGCATAAGGAACAGTATCAAGAAGATTGGAATGAGGAAAACCCTAGTTTTCTATAGAGGTAGAGCTCCCCATGGACAGAAGACTGATTGGATCATGCATGAGTACAGACTTGAAGATGGTGATGATCAACATGATCCTCTCTCTGGCAACCCTAATTCATCTGTAAGAACCAACATTTCCATAATTACTATTACTACTACTGTCATGCACGCACCAATTATCCATAAAGACGTTTGAAAATTTAATGTTTATATTTTGTTACTTCTACGTCTTTGTATTTTTTTATGATTTATACAAGTATTAAAGATATGATTTTTATATAGATCCACACAAAAACTATCATATTTGATATTTTTAAAATTATATATTTATAGCTTAATTTTTGAAAATGGTCTATATTTAAGCTAACCATCCCAAAAAGAAACAGTGAACTCTCAACATAAGTATATCTTAACATGAGTAGTGTATATGCGAAACCATTCTTCCTTTGTCAAGAAAAAGTTGTATTTGGCAAGTCAATTTTCTTTAAATGTGTTTATACTTTAATGCACATTTATGAAATTATCAAAATTTTATGTCTGAATGCACGCACTTGCATGCATATGATGTGCGCATATGATAGCTTTGAATATGATTTCGATTAATTATTTTGATGTGAACAGGAAGATGGATGGGTGATATGTCGAGTGTTTAAGAAGAAAAACCTTTTCAAGGTTGGCGGAAACGAAGGATCTGCAGGTGGAGGAGGATTAATAGCTAGCATGGGCTCATCAGCTCAGCTCAATAACCTCGGAAATCAACCTCATATGTTCTCGCACTCCATTAATAGAGACAACAATCAATATCTACTCCATCATCAACACCAACAACAAAACTTTGTCGACCTAGGCCTAAACTACACTCACATCCCTCATGTTGCACTCCCTCATCACTACCCTCATCTCCAAGCACAAAATTTCATTTCTACCCACAAGCCATTAGGGGGATATGTGGACGATTTCTCAAATATTAATGCTCTTCCCTCGGATAATTCACCGATTATGGTGAGGCAACTCATGTCAAATCCTAGTGAACATGATAGTGAAAGTGATCATGGAAACCCTCTTGGTAATAATTACCAAAATAATTGTGAGGAGGCGGGCGGGTTAGAGTTAGCTGCAGGTAATTGTGAAGCTAATTCTGATCATAATTTGAATCACGATTGGGGAGTGATGGATCATCATCATCATCGACTTGTTGAGGACTCAACGGCAAAAGGGGTGGTGGGATTTGAAGAAGGGAATCCGTCCACGTCGTCTATGCACCAAATTAATCAGCTCTCACTACGTGGGGAGACGGATTTTTGGGGCTATGCAAAGTGAAGGCATTAGACACAGCTAGTTTACGTTCATATACCATGTCTCTAGGCCTCTAACTATATACTATATTGTACTGTATTACATTATAACCAAATTGGTTATTGTAACTGTCTATGTATCCATTGAATTAAATTACTGTTAATTAAATTGTGAATTAATTGTGATGAGTTGCCTTAGATCTATGTCGCGTAAGTTAAGGTTTGCCTCGGTGAATTTGGAAGCTGTAAAAGGGAAATGAAGTTGCAGAGATTCGTATTTACTACAACAGGAACAAAAGCATACAAAATGAGAATGATACATTCGTAGAACACGAGATAAGAACGTTCCAACAAGAGCCTTTTGTAACCCAAACAAGTCAGCCAAGTGCTTACCGATTCATGTCTGTTTAGACGTGATCATTTCACTTAGAAGTCAAGTAATCTAGAAAATGAAAAATCTCAAGGTTATTTGGGTTTTTATAAAGCTTAAAATAAAAGAGTGTTATAATCAGATCACAAAGAAAAATAAGAATATATACAACTAGCCAAAATATGAGATATGTTAAAGAAATAGAATGGATTTTGCATTATCTCTAAATGTTGAAGAGATACGAGATCTTTCACTCCCCCTCAAGTTCGCCATGAAAGTTGCGAATGCCCAACTTGCCATCCAAGAAACGAAAACGAGGTGCCTCCAACGCTTAGGTGAACAGGTCATTTACTTGATTCCCGGTGGAAACTTGGAAAGGTAGAATATCATTGGATTCAACCCGTTCTCGTACGAAATAACAATCCATTTCCACATGCTTGATACGTTCATGAAAAAAGGGATTGTTTGCAATATGTCGTATGTGCTGCCTAATTGTTACAGTAAAGGGACGTCGCTTAAAGTTGTGGTGCCTCAAGGTCTCGCAGCTGAAAGGAATAATCACCTGCATAAACAAAGAAACAAAACAAAGAGAGGAAGAAAGAGATAGTCTGAGATGGAGAAAGGGAGACACGGTAGAAGAGGAGAAAACCCACGCACAGTGGTGATCCTTCTTTTAGTTATTTTATAAGGAAAACAATTTTATTCTAGGAATATAATTGCTATACATTTCTATCCTAATTTAATACCAATTAATTACCTAAACTTAAGGAAGTGATTACACTAAATTATATTCAAAAGATACATACATTATGGACATCTTTTACTGCACACATTTCCTAAAGTGGCGGAGGTTCAGAGCCGTGTGTGACGGTATTGCTTTCACCCCCCTTCAAGCGACGCGGAGTAGGACGGATCTGAAGCTTGGAAGATAACAGTTGAAAACGAGGTGCATCAAGACTTTTTGTGAAGACAATACCCAATTCTCGAAATATGAAAGAAAACCACCGAATTTCAGCTGTGGTGGAAGCCAATGCTCGATATAATGCTCAACATTCTGCCTCACTACTCGAACGAGCAACGTTGTGTTGCTTTTTATCAGTCCAAGCAATGAGATTAGGTACAATAAATACAGAAGCACCGGTGGTTGAGCGACGATCATATGGTGACCCGGCCCAATCGAAATCACAAAACGCAATGAGAGAGGTGTCTAAGGATTTCTGAAAAGCGAATCCAAGTGTGACCGTACCTTTAAGAAATCGAAAGATGCATTTGACTGCCTGGAGATGGGAAGTATGTGGCGAATGCATGAACTGACATACCTGGTTCACCGCAAAACAAAGGTCTGGGCGTGTGAGAGTAATATATTGGAGGCCCCCAATCATGCTACGATAGATTGTAGCATCCGGCAAAGGGCCGAGAGGTGAAGACCTGGAGAGAGAGGAGTAGGCACAGGCTTGCTTGAGTGCATACTGAATTTCTGCAATAAATCATAGGCATAGCGAGTCTAGTTGTGGTGCAGATGGGAAGAGGATATGTTGGCCTCTATACCGAGGAAGAAACTAAGCGGACCCAACATCCGACTCTCAAACTTTGAACAAATGGCATCTAACATTTGATTGACCACGACAGTAGTAGAACCCGTAACCAGAATATCATCAACATAAATGAGTATAATTGTAATTGTACCTTCATGGTGGCGGATAAAGAGGGAGGAATCAGCTTGACTGTTGAAAAAACCCAAGGTGAGAAGAAAATCATGAAGACGAGTGAACCATGCACGTGGAGATTGTTTGATTCCATAAAGAGCCCTATGCAGGCGACATACATGATCTGGACTAGTTGGGTCAACAAATCCGGGAGGTTGAGCCACGTAAACTTCCTCCGACAAAATGCCATTGTGAAAAGCATTACGAACATCTAGTTGCTCAATTGGCCAGTCCCTAGAGTGTGTCAAATAGAGAATGATACAGATGGTTGCAGGTTTAACCACGAGACTGAAGGTCCCATCATAGGCGACGCTAAATCCAAATTTTCGTCGCTAAAATTAAACAGCGACGGAAAAATTCCGTCGCTGGTCCGCCGCTACCAGCCCGTCGCAGTGCTCCGACTGCTCAATTTCCGTCGGTATAATTTTGATTTTACCGACGGAATTAATATTCCGCCGCTGATTTTTGATATTAGCGACGGAAATTTCCGTCGCTGAATTAAGTTAATTTAATTAAATTTTTATTTCAGAGACGGAAATTTCATTTGAAATAAAAATTAAAATAAAATAAATTAACTCAGCGACGGAAATTTTTGCCGCTGAAATAATTTAATTTAATTAATTTTTATTTCAGCGACGGAAATTTCCGTCGCTAGAATAAAAATTAAATTAAAATAAATTAAATCAGTGGCTGAAATTTCCGTCACTGAGTTAATTTATTTTAATTTAATTTTTATTTCAGCGAAGAAATATTCCGTCGCTGATTTAATTTATTTTAATTTAATTTTTATTTCAGCGACGAAATATTCCGCCGCTGAATTAATTTATTTTAATTAAATTTTTATTTCACCGGTGGAATATTCTGTCGCTAATAATTCAATAAATAAAAAAAATAAAAAATGTCAAAATTAAATCCTTTTCTTTTTTCAATAAAATTGGTCAAAATCCAAATCCTAAATTTTGACTTTTCAATTAAACACCTACGTCGAGAGGCAAGTGAGGGTCGGAATGACACTACTAGAAATCACACTTATGGCGACAAGCTAAAATGGTCACCCAAACATACACTTTTGTTGGCAAAAACCTTAAGTGACAATACTTTGTCACCTTAAATTTGTCACCCCAAGGGCGAAGCCTCAGATCTGAGGCAACAAATATTTTGCTATTGTCACCCAAAATTCTTAAGGCAACAAAATTTTGGCGACCAAGCTTTTGGCACGAAAAGGAGTATTATGCTACAAATACATTTTGGTCACTTGAACTTTTATGTGATTACTTTTAGGCGTCAAATCCATAGTCACCAAAGAATTATTTGGCAACTAACTAATTTGTCGTCAGAAATACTTTAGGTAACAAATACAGCTTAGTCACATTAGCGATAACATGACACATTAAGGCGTCAAATAGTGGTCACCTAAGAGCTTTTTTGCCAACAAATAGCTTGTTACTTAAATATTACTTTAGATGACCATAGATTAGTTGGGCACCTAAAATAAGCTTTAGGTGACAAAAAAGTTGTCTCCTTAATTATAAATTAGTTTATTAAAATGTATATATTTATTAGACAATTTCAATGATATATTAAATACATATTTAATATATATAAGCCAGTTCATTTGTTAATAAACTATAAAAAAACATTAAACAAAATATATAACATTAATCATTAAAAGTACAAACTAACATAACATAATAATGTTCAACGATCTTTTACCTACTAGGTTGGCTTCACAACAAAAGATACCCAAATACATACTGTTAACTTACACAACCATCGGATTACCAAAATATTTAAAACTAAGAAATGTTTCCAACCCCAAATACATAGACTAGGATAAACAAAAGTTGGAGGTGCAAAAACCTTCCTGTCCATAACTTGACTGCCTTTGGAAGCTCATTTACCTACTAGGTTGGCTTCACAACAAAAGTTACCCAAATAGTCAAACTGTACCCAAACAAGCAAAAGATACCAAGATGCTAGAACCTGGACAACATAAGAAGCTGAAACATGGATAACCGGAATACCCAAACCTCTTGCATCGACATAAAACTGGGTTAAGTTGGAGTAGAATCAGAATGGGCATTGGTGGTCGTAGATTGAGAAACTACAAGGTCATCGTGGGATGTTATGCCCTTGGCACTCAACACCGAAAGCAGTCGGTTAACTACATCTTTTAGGTCTTTCACTTCGTTACGTGAATGTCCCAACTCATCTTTCAACTCATTAAATTCATCAAGTGAGTAGTCGTATACTTGAGATGTTGAAGGGGACAATCGGCGTCTAACATCACAGACCATCCCTCGGCCCATACCCCTCACATAACTTCCAGCACTTGGACCCAATTCTTGGAGTGTCTCCGTCAAAATGTTCACTGCTACGAGTGGATCGGGGAGTGGAATTTGGTCCAATGGAGTGTCGGGTGTGCATTGAGATTCATTGTTTTGGATGAACTCAGTAATCTTCTCTTGCATCTTCTCCTGAAATTTCAAAAAAAAATATTGAGCAAACATATTATTCTCAAACACACTAAAATAGTAATTTATACTTAGTGATCACACACTAACATATAAAGGTGTTGCCTCCGGATTATCAGGCGTGACATAAACATCCTTGAAGTTGTCAACGGCCGGAAACTTTGAGTTAAATTTCTATAAAAACAAAAATAAAAGAAAAATTAGAGACATAAATAATAATAAAAGAAAAGGAACATCATTAATGTATACCTCTCAAAGGTGTTGTATCCTGTATACAAACATTTTAGCTCCACCGTGATGATTTAGCTTCTTCTTTCTCCGATTACTCTTGTTGGCTAATGATCTTTTCTGTTCAAATTAATAAGAGCAAGTACAAAGATATGTGATTGTTAACACACACACACATATAAAAATATGTAACAAAAGGATTAACATCTTACTTGGAAAGTTGGAGTCATGAAGAGGTCACACAATGAACACCAATAAACAAGTCGGTCTGATTGAATAAACTCAGAAGGAGGGGAAGCTCGAGCTTCTACGACAGAAGAAAATTCTTGAAAGTACTTATAACACTCATGTTTCCAATCTTTAAACCTTTGTGCAAATATACCATCAATGTAAAGTGATGTTGGCCCATCATCGTAATTAATTTCAAAGTTGACCTGTAGTATTATTTACAGGAGGAAATAATAAGTTAACAATTTAAATCCATATACATAAAAACTAAGGTTAACTAAAATACGAACCGTGAGAAAATCACGAAGATCACTTTTGGCAGTTTTTGAAAGTTTACTAAAAGATGGCACATTCATTTTGCAATGTGTCCTAACAATTGCACCAATGTCATGTGAAAGTAAGCTATGAACTTCACTCTTTTCTGCTCCACGGAAGCTCTCGTTATAAATTACTTTGATTTTGTTCCCACTCGCTTCGGCAATCCTTCCACTTTTAATCCCTCGACATATACCACGCACATTCTTACGAGGGCGCACTATGAAATAAAATTGTATAATTTCAATCATATAAGCATAAATATAGAATGAAAATATTTTTCAAACAAACAATATATCTCAACAAACAATTCTATATAAAACATTCTCATAACTTGCCTGATAGTGGCTCTTCATCATATGAATGGCCATCAATAGTTGGAGGCTCCACTACTTGACTATGTTTACGACGAGCTGATTTTGGAGGTCGATCAACCGGAGGTGAGACAGGCGGAGATGAAGCAACTGGAGGTGAAGCAACCGGAGGTGGGGAAACCAGAGGTGGAGGAACCGGAGGTGGGGGAACCGGAGGTGGGGGAACCGGAGGCGAGGGAGCCAACATAGCTGACTGTGGCATACGACCTCCACTAAGTGAAGGCGCTCGCTGTGCGGGCCTATAAATCAAGATCAAGCGACGAGACTTCATCTGAATGTTCAGAAATAGGTATATATATTAAAAACATAGACAAGTCAAGCATTAATCTCAAAATAGATTGACATGTAAAACATCCTTCAACTATGAGAATGACTTAGCAGATGCACATAATCGAAGAGAAAATGAGAAGTGATAAAATAGTAGTAGATAAGAAAACATTAAAAAGAAAAGGCAGGGGATATCGAGTTTGGCCTTTGAAATTAACCAAAACACTGGGGATAAAAACATTGAGAAAGGGCGAGGGATGGGGCAGATTCAATAGGTTAGGTCTTCAGGTGGTATTATCAGCGACGCTAATGAGATTCATGGGTTTGATTTTGTAAAGTGGTTGAAAAGTACTGTCACGGAGAAAGATTTTGTGGTTATGAAGATGGATGTGGAAGGGACTGAGTTTGATTTAATATTAGGGCTTTCCACCCGGTGTGTATGTGTGTGTGTGTGTGTGAGAGAGAGAGAGAGAGAGAGAGAGAGAGATGATACCACAGATTAAATCAGAAATTGTGTAGCGGCGGAGAGCAACCACCGTCGAACAACTCGATTCTTCTCCACGATTCTACTCTGATTCTACTCTTGCATTGTTGGTATTATCGCTTTCGGACGAAACTATTGTATCATCATTTGCATCACTATCACTACCATCATTGGGATACACCTCAATATGAAGGCTCGGATCAAGTGGGTAAATAGGAAGAACGATACTAATATTGAAATTAGGTCGAACAATGGGAAGGGGGGAAGATGAACTCACTTGGTCAGCTTCATTAGGAACTTCATTAACATTTTCATTCTCATCATGAGACACGGTAGGAATGTCCCAAATATTCCTGTGATTGATCGTTTGAACTACTTTCCGACTAGCAC
This sequence comes from Adenophora triphylla var. japonica, assembly GCA_022495995.1. Classification (NCBI taxonomy): domain Eukaryota; kingdom Viridiplantae; phylum Streptophyta; class Magnoliopsida; order Asterales; family Campanulaceae; genus Adenophora; species Adenophora triphylla. Next base: position 505,093 of record JAFEMH010000998.1, read on the forward strand.
TTGCCTTTGGATCGTCTAAATATATAACTTGTTTTGCCATAGTTGCAAAAATGAAAGGATCATCTTCAAACCACAATCTATCAGTTTTAATCGACACAAGACCATATTCTCTTTTAACGCTTCCATTTCTTGTTGGGTTTGTATCAAACCACCTACATTTGAAAAAGATAACTTCCAAACGATTCCTGTAGAGAAGTTGGACAACCGTGGTCACCTTTCCATAGAATTCCCAATCGTCATCCCCGGGTACGAACACACCACTATTTTGAGTGCTTAAATGGTCATCGCGATCAGCAACAACAAACTTAACGCCATTCACGTAACAACCCGGGTAAAGATTATATTCTAGAGGACCTCTCGCCAATGCCTTTAATTCCTCGTAGTACTCTCCATTCATCATTGAAATCTATGATAAATTGAAACATCAATATTATTAGGAAACATATAAAATTGATTTTTATTTATACTTTAGTAGGTTTTAAAGTGAATATTGACTTACCCGCTTACGAAACCATTTCGTAAATTGTTGACGGTGTTGATCATAATAAAATTCAGCATGGTATGTATGCTTCATCAACTCTACATGCTCATTTATGAACGGCGCGACCTCTGCACAATTGTTTAGGCAGAACCAGTGTGCAACCTCCATGTCCTTTGAGGTAAAAGTTGTTGATTTACTTGCTTTACCAAATGGTCGGGCGATTTGTGAGAAGACAGAGATACTTGTTGTTCGTGTACCACCATCGTCATACCTTTGTGATCGATTAAAGACAGTACTAACATTACGAAGATACATGGAACAAAATGTAAGTGATTCAACTGCAATGTATGCTTCGGCTATGGATGCTTCTGGACGAAATCTATTTCTAACATATCCTTTATATGTGCCCATTAACCTGCAAATTTAATGCATAATAGATTTAATAAGGAATACTAATAACACTCGTAGAAAAATATAAAATATTCCAAGAAAAATTATTACCTCTCAAAAGGATACATCCAACGGTATTGGACTGGCCCACCAAGTAATGCTTCAGATGCCAAATGAATCGTGAGGTGGATCATGACAGTGAAAAAAGCCGAGGGAAAATCTGCTCAAACTTGCACAAGATTAATACAATCTCATGTTGTAGCTTTTCAACGTCTGACTTACGTAGCGTCTTAGCACATAATTGTTGAAAGAAGCGCGACAACTCTGTAATCGGTTCCACTACAAGATGAGGAAGGAATCCTCGTATAGCAACCGGGACCAAACGTTGTAATAGGACATGACAATCATGGCTCTTCAATCCCAATAATTTCCCATCGTGCTTTCGTACGCATCGTGATATATTTGAAGCATATCCATCAGGAAACTTAACAGAAGAAAGAAAATGAGAAATTTCTTTCTTATGTATTGGTTTAACTGTAAAATCAGGATGAGGTTTTACCCACTTGTCACCTTTATCTTGAAGCCACAAATATTTCTTTATTCCACGCTTCATGCAATCCTTCCTCGCATTAGTCGTGTCTTTTGACTTTCCTTCTATGCCAAGAATAGTGTTGACAAGAGTATCACACACATTCTTCTCAATGTGCATGACATCAAGATTATGCCTGAGCTTCAACTTTGACCAGTACGGTAGATTAAAAAATATGCTCTTCTTTGTCCAATTACCATTTTCCGATGTCCTTTGTACATTAGAACTATCACTTTTTCCGAATGGATTAAATTGTAGCTCATTCAACTGATCTAGAATTTGTTCTCCCGACCTTTCATTAGGAGGTGCACGGAGCTCCATTTCGCCATCAAAATCATCTTTGGAGGTGTTATACAGCAAATGGTGCTCGGAAGGTAACCATCTACGGTGCCCCATAAAACAAACCTTTCCAGCAGCCCAACTAGAGGTTACATCGTCCTTGCAAATTGGACATGCTTTATAACCACCAGTGCTCCAACCTGAAGTAATACCATATGCAGGGAAATCATGTATAGTCCACATAAGCATGGCCCGCAACGTAAATTGTGTGTTAGAGTACTTGTCAAAAGTTTGTACACCATTCACCCATAACCCTTTCAACTCATCAATCAATGGTCGCAAATAAACATCTATATCCTTTCCAGGATAACCTGGAATAAGCAAAGTTAGCATTGAAAACTCTTTCCGCATACACCTCCAAGGCGGTAAGTTGTAAGGAACCACAACAACAGGCCATGTGCTATGGTTAGCATTCATATCTCCAAATGGATTGAATCCGTCAGTAGCAAGCCCTAGCCTTATGTTTCGAGACTCTGATGCAAAACCAGGATAGTCAATGTCAAATGACTTCCACGCCTCTCCATCTGCAGGATGCCTCAAAACATCATCATCCACCCTTTCTTCCTTGTGCCATCTCATGTCTTTAGAAGTATGTGAGGACATGTATAACCGTTGCAATCTCGGTGTCAGTGGAAAGTAAAACATTGCCTTGTGTGGAATTTTCTTCTTCCCACGATTGGAACTAGGCTTGTATCTTGGGTGATCACATACGGGGCATGAATCCAAAATCTCGTATTCCTTATAATACAATACATAGTCATTTGGACAAGCATGGATTTTTTGATAGCCTAACCCCAAACTTTTCAACACCTTGAAAGCTTTGCGAGTATCATGAGGCAATGTATTTCCCTCCGGAAGCATACGTCGCATCATTTCGAGCAAATCATCAAACTGACAATTGGCAGTATGAGATTTGACTTTGTAATGTAGTAACTCCACCATGGCAGTAAGTGAAGAGAACTGTGTGCAACCCGGGTACAACTCTTGCAAGGCTTGTTGCATTAGTTCTTCATAGTCCAAAATATCTTGACTATGCATGTCGCTAACACCCTCGTCAACAATATTATGGTGCATTGATGCAAATGGATAGGTATCATTTATTATACCTATCACTTGGTCATTGTCATCAAAGTATTGTTGCTCTTGCGGCTGAGATTGTGATGACGATGAAGCACCATCCAAACGTTCACCATGATGTATCCACGTCGTATAATTATACATCATCCCCTTATGCAACAAATGAATTTTTACATCAGGGATATAATGAAAGACCAAGTTGTTACAATTAAGGCACGGACACGGGATCATGCCAGACGAATTACGATTATGTGCTATCGCAAACTCGATAAAGCAATCAACCCCATCTATATGCTCCTTTGAAAATTTGTTGGAAAGATACATCCAACTTTTATCCATTATAGGATGGAGTGATAATCAAATATGAAATGAATGAGAAGGAATGATGTAGAATAAAATATAGAAACCTAATTTGTAGAAAAGAGTGGTAGTGTAATCGGAGAAAATGAGAAGGATAGGATTTGGTGTAAAACTCTAGAAAGAAGTACTGAGGATTTGGTGTATGGATAGAAGAACGATCTTCTATGAAAGATGATTTATATAGACAATTAAATGTTTTGTGTGACAATTTTTTTTTTGCTACAAAAATATTTGTCACCTAAAGAGAAATATTCTCACAGCTTTTATGTAACTATTTAGAGCAGCTTTAAATTTGATAGAATTATTGATAGCTACTTTCTCAGACAAAATTTTGATGTAACTATTTAGTGCAGCTTTACATTTGATGTAACTATATAGTGCAGCTTTACATTTGATGTAATTGTAGATAGCTACTTTATAAGAGAATACCTTGGTTTATGTGTTGTAATTCGTTGGCAACAAATATGTTGGTCACTTAAAGATACTTAAGGTGATCAATGCTTTGTTTGTCACCTTAAATGTCAAATTATTGACAGGAGAACACTATTTGATGTAACTAGTGATATAATGATAAAACTTTTTCAGAGAATATTTTTAAGAAGTGATAATAATGTAATAACTTTTTCAGAGAATATTTTGAAGAGATGAAATTTGATTATGAAAGAAATCAGAGAATATTTTGAAGAGAAAAAATTTGATCAGGAAAGAAACCACATAAAGTTTGATTATACATAAAGTTTGATTATGAAAGAAACCAGAACTAGAACCACATGTAAAAGAATGATACTTTAGGCAACAAATAATTTGTCATCTAAAAATTGTCACCTTTTATTGATATGGTGACCAATAACTTAGTCGCGCTAAAGGCTTTTTTCACCAAAAAAATCTCTAGGTGACAAACTACTTTGTCACCAAAGACTTAGTTACCAAAAATCATACTTAGGTGAAGAAAGTCAGAGTTGTCACAAAAATTCACACAAGGCTACTAAATTTTTTGTTGGCAAAGGCTTTGTCACCAAAAATTAACTTGGGTGACAAACATCTGGATTTATCACATAAATCCGTTTTTAGGCGACAAAATCTTGTTGTCACTTAAAACTTAGTCACCAAAAAGACATCTTTAGGTGAAGAAAGACACATTTGTCACATAAAGGTTTCGTAAAAGTGACAAACATTTCACTTGTCGCTTAAACATATATAAGGCTTCTAAAATGTTTGTCGCCAAAACTTTGTCGCAAGAAATTCATCTTTAGTGACTAATTTCATAATTTGTCGCCTTACATTTTTTAGGTGACTAAACATTCATTTGTCACCTTAAATTGGTCACCCAAAATGCTTTTTCTAGTAGTGTGAACTGATGGCTGGTGAAATGGTCATTCCAGGGAAAAGATGGTCCGTAAGATGAGATTAATGGCACCTTATTATTACACAGCTTCTTTGCCATCTTCTTCTCAAGATTATATCAAACCCAGTCTTCACCAACTAAAATCACCATAGTCAACTTCTTCATTCATAAAAATACCCATAGCACGACAAGTATTAAAATACTTTTTTTCAACCCTTGATGTATATATATCAGGTATAACTCGGTACATCAGAAACCACCCAGAATAGTCCTTCACCAACTCATAGACATAAAATTAAATCCTTTTTTTTCAATATAAACTCCAGATTGAACTAAGGATATGTTTGGAAGAGAAATTTCACTACCACGAAATTCAATTAGAATCCAAATCCTAGATTTTGACATTTTAAATAAAAAATGTCAGAAAATCTCAAAAATCGCCATCCAAATTCATGTCCCTAGATTTTGAAGAACAACAATAAAAAGAAAACCCAGTTTGCAAATTTGAGATTTAATTAGTTCAAGAAAAGAAATAAAATAAAATGGAAATTCCATTAATTTCAAGAACTTCAAACTTATCTCCAGCAACGACATCATTTTTTCCATGTAGAGTTGCATCTATTGGTGGAGGTAATGGTGTTTGTGAGCTGCAGGTGAGGTTAAAGAAGAAGAAGTTGAATTGGGTAGGTGGCGGAGGGAGGTTTCCGGTGAGAGCTGAGGCGGAGCGGAGTGGGAAAGGGAAGAGAGATGAGAATCATCGGAAGTAAGGGAGTAAGGGTTTCGCCGGAAATGGGGGAAGGGTTCGCCGGCGGCAGGGAGAGAAGGAGTAGAGAGAGAAAGTGTGTGTGTGTGTGCGCTGGGAAGAGTAAGTGTGTGTGTGTGAGAGAGAGGGTTTATATATATATATATATATATATATATATATATACTCCCTCCGTCCCAATAGTAGCTTCCCATTTTGCCATTTTGGGTATCCCACTAATAGCTTCCACTTTCCTTTTTTGGCAAAGGAATCTTTACTATTCCCTCCACTCATTCTCTCTCCTACATTATTTTAATACTCACAACACCATTATAATTTACTATTCTCTCCACTCATTCTCTCTCCTATTTTCATATTACACTCACAACATTTTTTCTCATCCCCCCATTTTCTTAATTTGCGTGCTTGGCAAAAAATGGGAAACAATTGTTAGGACGGAGGGAGTATATTATAAGGATTGATTTGTTTTTAAAATGTGAGTAAGCAATTTGGACCATTGATTTAATATGAATGGATGGTTGAGATGGTGATCCAAGTGAAATAGTTAGTTAAAATGTGAACCATTGGATTCAACTTAAATGTGTTAATATGAATGGATGGTTGAGATGGTGATCCAAGTGAAATAGTTTGTGAAAATGTGAGCCATTGGATTCAACTTAAATGTGTTATTATAAATGGCTTAGATGGAGATCCATGTGAAAGATAATGACTTAATAATAAATGATAATAATGATACTTAGTTTTTTTTTTGAAAAAATATTTAATTCATTTAAAATCTAATAAAATTATTTAATAATAATAATTGTATAATAAATGTAAATGCTTAGTACTACAATAATAATTAGTAATAATAATAATTTAAATTATAAAATAATATTATGCCTAATATCAATATTAATAATATTTATTATCAATAATATTTATCTCTATTCAAATATTTTTGACTTTTTTTACTACAATAATAATTGTAACTCAATTTTCATTTGGATTTTGAGGAAAGTCCTAAAGATGAAAAACACTTTAAATTTCATTTAGAATGTAGAAAAAAATTAAAAAAAAAAACGAGGTAGCCGTATATCATTTTCACAAGATCGGGACACATAAAACCCTAAAAACCCTAAATAATGACACATAATTGTAACTCAATTTCCATTTGGATTTTGAGGAAAGTCCTAAAGATGAAAAACACTTTAAATGTCATTTAGAATGTATAAAAAAATTAAAAAAAAAATAAACGAGGTAGCCGTATACCATTTTCACAAGATCGGGACACATTCCTTAAAATCCTAAGTAATGGCACATATTTGTAACTCAATTTCCATTTGGATTTTGAGGAAAGTCATAAATATGAAAAACACTTAAAATGTCATTTAGAATGTAGAAAAAAATTAAAAAAAAAATAAACGAGGTAGCCGTATACCATTTTCACAAGATCGGGACACATAAAATCCTAAAAATCCTAAATAATGGCACATAATTGTAACTCAATTTCCATTTGGATTTTGAGGAAAGTCCTAAAGATGAAAAACACTTTAAATGTCATTTAGAATGTAGAAAAAAATTAAAAAAAAAAATAAACAAGGTAGTCGTATACCATTTTCACAAGATCGGGACACATAAAACCCTAAAAACTCTAAATAATGGCACATAATTGTAACTCAATTTCCATTTGGATTTTGAGAAAACTCCTAAGGATGAAAAACACTTTAAATGTAATTTATAATGTAGAAAAAAATTAAAAAAAAAATAAACGAGGTAGCCGTATGCCATTTTCACAAGATCGGGACACATTCCTTAAAAGCCTAAATAATGGCACATATTTGTAACTCAATTTCCATTTGGATTTTGAGGAAAGTCATAAAGATTAAAAACACTTAAAATGTCATTTAGAATGTAGAAAAAAATTAAAAAAAAATAAACGAGGTAGCCGTATAACATTTTCACAAGATCGGGACACATAAAACCCTAAAAACCCTGTATAATGGCACATAATTGTAACTCAATTTCCATTTGAATTTTGAGGAAAGTCCTAAAGATGAAAAACACTTTAAATGTCATTTAGAATGGATAAAAAAAAAAACGAGGTAGCCGTATACCATTTTCACAAGATCGGGACACAATCCTTAAAACCCTAAATAATGGCACATAATTGTAACTCAATTTCCATTTGAATTTTGAGTAAAGTCCTAAAGATGAAAAACACTTTAAATGTCATTTAGAATGTATAAAAAAATAAAAAAAAATAAACGAGGTAGCCGTATACCATTTTCACAAGATCGGGACACAATCCTTAAAACCCTAAATAATGGCACATAATTGTAACTCAATTTCCATTTGAATTTTGAGGAAAGTCCTAAAGATGAAAAACACTTTAAATGTCATTTAGAAAGTAGAAAAAAATTTAAAAAAAATAAACGAGGTAGCCGTATAAGATTTTCACAAGATCGGGACACATAAAACCCTAAAAATTCTAAATAATGGCACATAATTGTAACTCAATTTCCATTTGGATTTTGAGGAAAGTCCTAAAAATGAAAAACACTTTAAATGTCATTTAGAATGTATAAAAAAATTAAAAAAAAATAAACAAGGTAGCCGTATACCATTTTCACAAGATCGGGACACATCAAAAGAGGGACGGACTACCCTATATTTATTTTTTAATTTTTTTTAAATTTTTTATTGACTAGAAAATAATATTTTAACCTTTGTTAATTAGTGGTTTTTTTTTAGAAAAAGTTATAGAAAAAAAGATAGAAAAAAAAACTAAACAAATGAAAGTATATAGAAGAAAAGTCAAAAGAGGGACGGACTACCCTATATTTATTTTTTAATTTTTTAAAAATTTTTTATTGAATAGAAAATAATATTTTAGCCATTGTTAATTAGTGGTTTTTTTTAGAAAAAGTTATAGAAAAAAAGATAGAAAAAAAACTAAACAAATGAAAGTATATAGAAGAAAAGTCAAAAAAGGAACGGACTATCCTATTTTTATTTTTTAATTTTTTTAAATTTTTTATTGACTAAAAAGTAATATTTTAGCCTTTGTTAATTAGTGGCTTTTTTTTAGAAATAGTTATAGAAAAAAAGATAGAAAAAAAACTAAACAAATGAAAGTATATAGAAGAAAAGTCAAAAGAGGGACGGACTACCCTATATTTATTTTTTAAATTTTTTATTGACTAGAAAATAATATTTTAGCCTTTTTTAATTAGTGGTTTTGTTTTGAAAAAGTTATAGAAAAAAAGATAGAAAAAAACTAAACAAATGAAAGTATATAGAAGAAAAGTCAAAAGAGGGACGGACTACCCTATATTTATTTTTTAATTTTTTTTAAATTTTTTATTGACTAGAAAATAATATTTTAGCCTTTGTTAATTAGTGGTTTTTTTAGAAAAAGTTATAGAAAAAAGATAGAAAAAAAACTAAACAAATGAAAGTATATAGAAGAAAAGTCAAAAGATGGAACTTGATTAATACCTATATTTATTTTTTAATTTTTTTTAATTTTTTTATTGACTAGAAAATAATATTTTAGCCTTTGTTAATTAGTGGCTTTTTTTAGAAAAAGTTATAGAAAAAAAGATAGAAAAAAAACTAAACAAATGAAAGTATATAGAAGAAAAGTCAAAAGAGGGACGGACTACCCTATTTTTTATTTATTTTTAAATTTTTTATTGACTAGAAAATAATATTTTAGCCTTTATTAATTAGTGGTTTTTTTAGAAAAAGTTATAGAAAAAAAGATAGAAAAAAAAACTAAACAAATGAAAGTATATAGAAGAAAAGTCAAAAGAGGGATGGACTATCCTATATTTATTTTTTAATTTTTTTTAAATTTTTTATTGACTAAAAAATAATATTTTAGCCATTGTTAATTAGTGGCTTTTTTTAAAAAAAGTTATAGAAAAAAAGATAGAAAAAAAAACTAAACAAATGAAAGTATATAGAAGAAAAGTCGAAAGAGGGACGGACTACCCTATATTTATTTTTTAAATTTTTTTAAAATTTTTATTGACTAGAAAATAATATTTTAGCCTTTGTTAATTAGTGTTTTTTTTTAGAAAAAGTTATAAAACAAAAGATAGAAAAAAACTAAACAAATGAAAATATATAGAAGAAAAAAAAATAAAAAATTCAGCGACGGAATTATTCCGTCGCTGATAATCTAATTTTTTTTAAAAAAATAAATAAATTATCAGCGACGGAATAATTCCGTCGCTGATAAATTTAAAAAAACATACAAAAAAATAAATTAGATTATCAGCGACGGAATAATTTCGTCGCTGCTAATCTAATTTTTTTTTAAAAAAAATAAATTATCAGCGACGGAATTATTCCGTCGCTGATAACTATAAAAAAAATAAAAAAAAATTATCAACGACGGAATAATTCCGTCGCTGTTAACTTAAAAAAAAATTAAAAAATAAATAAATTATCTGCGGCGGAATAATTCCGTCGCTAATATTTTATTTAGCGACGAAATTAAATTCCGCCGCTGAAATTACGTCGCTAAAACGAATATTCGTCGAATATTCGTTATTAGCGACGAAATTCAGCGGCGGAATTTAATTCCGTTGGTAAATTTGGCGCCAAATTAATTCCGTCGCTAAAGCATAATTTTCGTCGCTAAATAGCGACGGAATACTTCCGTCGCTGTTGATTCCGTCGCTAAAACACCAGTTTCTGGTAGTGTAGTGTATATGCGAAACCATTCTTCCTTTGTCAAGAAAAAGTTGTATTTGGCAAGTCAATTTTCTTTAAATGTGATTATACTTTAATGCACATTTATGAAATTATCAAAATTTTATGTCTGAATGCACGCACTTGCATGCATATGTTGTGCGCATATGATAGCTTTGAATATGATTTCGATTAATTATTTTGATGTGAACAGGAAGATGGATGGGTGATATGTCAGAGTGTTTAAGAAGAAAAACCTTTTCAAGGTTGGCGAAAACGAAGGATCTGCAGGTGGAGGAGGATTAGTAGCTAGCATGGGCTCATCAGCTCAACTCAATAACCTCGGAAATCAAGCTCATATGTTCTCGCACTCCGTTAATAGAGACAACAATCAATATCTACTCCATCATCAACACCAACAACAAAACTTTGTCGACCTAGGCCTAAACTACACTCACATCCCTCATGTTGCACTCCCTCATCACTACCCTCATCTCCAAGTACAAAATTTCATTCCTACCCACAAGCCATTAGGGGGATATGTGGACGATTTCTCAAATATTAATGCTCTTCCCTCGGATAATTCACCGATTATGGTGAGGCAACTCATGTCAAATCCTAGTGAACATGATAGTGAAAGTGATCATGGAAACCCTCTTTGTAATAATTACCAAAATAATTGTGAGGAGGCGGGCGGGTTAGAGTTAGCTGCAGGTAATGGTGAAGCTAATTCTGATCATAATTTGAATCACGATTGGGGAGTGATGGATCATCATCATCATCGACTTGTTGAGGACTCAACAGCCAAAGGGGTGGTGGGATTTGAAAAAGGGAATCCGTCCACGTCGTCTATGCACCAAATTAATCAGCTCTCACTACGTGGGGAGACGGATTTTTGGGGCTATGCAAAGTGAAGGCATTAGACACAGCTCGTTTACGTTCATATACTATGTCTTTAGGCCTCTAACTATATACTATATTGTACTGTATTACATTATAACCAAATTGGTTATTGTAACTGTTTATGTATCCATTGAATTAAATTGCTGTTAATTAAATTGTGAATTAAAATTGTGATGAGTTGCCTTAGATCTATGTCGCGTAAGTTAAGGTTTGCCTCGGTGAATTTGGAAGCTGTAAAAGGGAAATGAAGTTGCAGAGATTCGTATTTACTACAACAGGAACAAAAGCATACAAAATGAGAATGATACATTCGTAGATGTAACGACCCCGAATTTCCACAACAATAATAATACTTAATCGATAATAAAATAACCTCCAACGGCTACTAAAACCATAACTCAAACATTAACCATAATTTGAATATAACTTAAATGCTGAAAAACGGTAACACTTTCAACGGCTAGTACAATCCACTAGCTCAACACAATCTTTAAAGTCTTACAACTTTCAAATAACTGAAATAACTAACTAAAGAGACTAAAATGAAATAAACTAAACGATCTTTGAACTCCTTATGAAGTGCTCCCGAACCGTTTCACATTCTTCCTATATGAAATCTGGAAGAAAAGAAGATGAAAGGGTGAGCGAACAATGCCCAGTAAGTTCATATACAACCCCTCCTGTTACTAAGGAGGAGTTGACCTGAAGGAGTATCAAAAGATACAAATTTCAAATAACAATCGAAGATATAACGAAGTACAAATTTGAAATCATTATTTAACAAATTTTCAAATCACATGTCTTTCAAAATTTCAACGGTTTCACAAACTGAGTTGACAAATATTTTGGAGTTTCAAATGATGGCGAAATCGATTCAAATTGACTCGAATGATTTACTTAATTAAAACTGTCCCATACCAGCTTTAACTAACTAAATCACTCACAGATTATAAGGAAATTCAAAGGACTGATAAGCTGAACAAAGTTGACTCGAATGATCTAGTTATCTACAACTGTCCCATACCAGCTGTAGATAATCAAATAACTCACAGACATCATGATCACATAAGTGGTCCACTGACCTTATCAAACTAAAATCCCATAAAGGGAACAAAAGCCCACAAGGAGCACAAAGGTTGACTCCGCAGAGTCCTAAACAGTGTATCCGGAACACTCCACCACTACTACATTGAAGCGGTGAACTAAGTTTGCCCGAAGGCCAAAATATCAAATATACCCCGCCGAAGCAGGTTGTCTAACTTAGTGATCATTAATGGAACAAAAATTACATCATATCAAAACTCATTTTTTTATACAGAATACGAACATTCACAATAACAACAAAATTCTGTATTTACGAAACCAAAAGGATGATATAGCAAACGAATAACAAAAGATTAGAAAATAACGGTAAACGAGGGAGTCAAAACAAATACTGACGCGAGGTCAGCTTTTACGTATCAAAGGAACGTACATCGCCAAGAAATATGCGGAAGCCTAAACAATGAAACGGAGCGGAAAACAATTAACTTAAAGATGTATAATCCCTTACCTCGATTGTAGCAAGCTAGCACTATCAATAGAACGGAAATGGTTGCACCTAGTGATGCTCCCCAAAACCTAATAACAATAAGTATAACTATTACTAATAGAACCTTACTATTTCCATTGATTTAAAACAGTAAAATTAATAAGGATGACTTCTCTTAAAATATACCCATACTACAGTATATCCTCATAGTAATTTTGTTGATAGTAGCATTCCAAAAGTTAATTATTATATCCTACAAATTGATTATCATAATATTCCATGATTCATACTAGCATTCGGTGGATACCTCCATCCCTTATATAAATAACCCAAGGCACGTTTCCTTTAGAATTGTCCATTGACATGACATGGCACAACCTACTCCAACCATTGTATCCATATTTCCTATGGTAATAAAATCTCTATTAAAAAAATCACAACTAGTAGAACTAACTTACTTTTCCTTCTTTCTTTCTTCTTGGCCGACTCCTCTCTCTTCCGTGTTCTATCTCTGCCGATTCCCTCTCTTTAATTTTCTTAAACACAGTAAATAGATTTAGGTTGCTAGGGTTTTATGAAAAAAGAGTATTTATAAAAGGGTTTTACTAAACCTAAGCCCACACCCAAGCCCAACTCATAAAAGGTAATCCAATTCTAATAAACTAAACCCACTTAACCCAGTCCATCTAAAAAAAAATAACTCAATTAATCAAATAACCCAAATAACCAATTTAGAGAAAAAATTAATTACTAAATAAATGCAATAAATATTCGGGTTATTATATTCTTACCCCCTTAAAAGAAGTTTAGTCCTCTAAACTTAACGTACCTGCCACTGTCCACTTTCCATCCTCATCATCTCTAGCCTTCATAGTATAGACTCTTCCTGTACGCTTCGAATTTGAGTCGTCCTTGTTGTCCTTACCCTTGTCCTTGTTCTCACGATCCTTTGTGAACCTCTCTTTAAGTGGTTCAGGGCAATCCTTAATCATATGCCCGGTCTTCCCACAGTTGAAACACGCCTTTAAAATTCTATAACAACGTTGGGTTTCATGATTACCCCCACACTCACAACACTTGGCACCATCAGCACGTTGTGTCACCTGTTTTTTTGCCTGACTTTCTGAATCCTTATTATCCTGAAAACTGCTTTGTCTGTCTCTCTTTTTATGCTTGTCATCCCAATCTGCCTGCACTTCGATAAGACCTCTTTCCACTAGCAACGCCTTGTTTACCACGTCCTTATATGTCTTAAGCTCAAATGGTACCACTCCCCTCTTGATCGCAGGCTTTGACCCCTCTTCAAACCTACGCATGCGATTTTCTTCAGTTGCCACGTAAGTAGGGGCAAACTTGGCAAGACGTGCAAACTCAGCCTCATACTCAGACACCGTCTTGTCCTTCTGAACTAGCTTAATAAAGTCATTCTCTCTTTGAATTTGCTCACTCCTAGGAAAATACTTTTCATAAAAGGCCACCTTGAAATCTTCCCAAGTAAGCAAAAACTCGTCATTCTGATGTTTGCGCTTCTCCATAAGCCACCAATCATAGGCCCCCTCCTTCAACATGAAGGTGGCACACGACACTTTGATACTCTCACGACAGCGCATCCCCTCAAATGTCTTTTCCATCTCTTGCACCCAATCCTCTGCTGCTATAGGTCCCCCAATACCACTAAAGGTTGCGCTAGTATGCCATTTAAATTCTGCTAATTCACTACTCTGCCTAGGTGGGACACCACCAACTTGTTGCTGCTGCTGAACCTGTTGTTGCTGGATTAATCCTGTAAGTGCTTGCAACAAGGGAACTAATTCTGCCACCGGCGCTACTGGTTGCTGCACCCCCTGACCATTGGTCCCATTGGCTTGATTACCATCCTGAGCATTTTTGGGTATTCTCAACTCTACGATTAGAACTATTCTCAGCTGAAACCTCATGGTTATCATTCTCAACATGATCCTCTTCCCTCACATCATTAGTCTGATTCTGTTGTCGACCTCTCCGGTTTTGGATCCTTATGCTCACTCTTCTTTTCGCCATTAACCTAAAATGGCAAAAGGGAAATAGTTATAAATCCAAATAGATAAGATTTTGATACACTAAGAAATAAACATTATAAACTTTCATAATTTGGTAAAGCAACTAATCTTATAATAACAATCTACACCAAACACTCCAAGAATGATACTGAGGTCAAACCTAAGACTTAGATCAAACTTATTCTCACAAATCCTAAACTCCCAAAGATCTAAAGCCAAAGCTTTGATACCAACTGTAACGACCCCGAATTTCCACAACAATAATAATACTTAATCGATAATAAAATAACCTCCAACGGCTACTAAAACCATAACTCAAACATTAACCATAATTTGAATATAACTTAAATGCTGAAAAACGGTAACACTTTCAACGGCTAGTACAATCCACTAGCTCAACACAATCTTTAAAGTCTTATAACTTTCAAATAACTGAAATAACTAACTAAAGAGACTAAAATGAAATAAACTAAACGATTTTTGAACTCCTTATGAAGTGCTCCCGAACCGTTTCACATTCTTCCTATATGAAATCTGGAAGAAAAGAAGATGAAAGGGTGAGCGAACAATGCCCAGTAAGTTCATATACAACCCCTCCGGTTACTAAGGAGGAGTTGACCTGAAGGAGTATCAAACGATACAAATTTCAAATAACAATCGAAGATATAACGAAGTACAAATTTGAAATCATTATTTAACAAATTTTCAAATCACATGTCTTTCAAAATTTCAACGGTTTCACAAACTGAGTTGACAAATATTTTGGAGTTTCAAATGATGGCGAAATCGATTCAAATTGACTCGAATGATTTACTTAATTAAAACTGTCCCATACCAGCTTTAACTAACTAAATCACTCACAAATTATAAGGAAATTCAAAGGACTGATAAGCTGAACAAAGTTGACTCGAATGATCTAGTTATCTACAACTGTCTCATACCAGCTGTAGATAATCAAATCATTCACAGACATCATGATCACATAAGTGGTCCACTGACCTTATCAAACCAAAATCCCATAAAGGGAACAAAAGCTCACAAGGAGCACAAAAGTTGACTCCGCAGAGTCCTAAACAGTGTATCCGGAACACTCCACCACTACTTCATTGAAGCGGTGAACTAAGTTTGCCCGAAGGCCAAAATATCAAATATACCCCGCCGAAGCAGGTTGTCTAACTTAGTGATCATTAATGGAACAAAAATCACATCATATCAAAACTCATTTTTTTTTTATACAGAATACGAACTTTCACAATAACAACAAAATTCTGTATTTATGAAACCAAAAGGATGATATAGCAAACGAATAACAAAAGATTAGAAAATAACAGTAAACGAGGGAGTCAAAACAAATACTGACGCGAGGTCAGCTTTTACGTATCAAAGGAACGTACATCGCCAAGAAATATGCGGAAGCCTAAACAATGAAACGGAGCGGAAAACAATTAACTTAAAGATGTATAATCCCTTACCTCGATTGTAGCAAGCTAGCGCTGTCAATAGAACGGAAATGGTTGCACCTAGTGATGCTCCCCAAAACCTAATAACAATAAGTATAACTATTACTAATAGAACCTTACTATTTCCATTGATTTAAAACATTAAAATTAATAAGGATGACTCCTCTTAAAATATACCCATACTATAGTATATCCTCATAATAGTAATTTTGTTGATAGTAGCATTCCAAAAGTTAATTATTATATCTTACAAATTGATTATCATAATATTCCATGATTCATACTAGCATTCGGTGGATACCTCCATCCCTTATATAAATAACCCAAGGCACGTTTCCTTTAGAATTGTCCATTGACATGACATGGCACAACCTACTCCAACCATTGTATCCATATTTCCTATGGTAATAAAATCTCTATTAAAAAAATCACAACTAGTAGAACTAACTTACTTTTCCTTCTTTCTTTCTTATTGGCCGACTCCTCTCTCTGCCGTGTTCTATCTCTGCCGATTCCCTCTCTTTAATTTTCTTAAACACGGTAAATAGAATTAGGCTGCTAGGGTTTCCTAAAAAAATAAAAAGAGTATTTATAAAAGGGTTTTACTAAACCTAAGCCCACACCCAAGCCCAGCTCATAAAAGGTAACCCAATTCTAATAAACTAAACCCACTTAATCCAGTCCATCTAAAAAAAAAAAACTCAATTAATCAAATAACCCAAATAACCAATTTAGAGAAAAAATTAATTACTAAATAAATGCAATAAATATTCGGGTTATTATAGTAGAACACGAGATAAGAACGTTCCAACAAGAGCCTTTTGTAACCCAAACAAGTCAGCCAAGTGCTTACCGATTCATGTCTGTTTAGACGTGATCATTTCACTTAGAAGTCAAGTAATCTAGAAATTGAAAAATCTCAAGGTTATTTGGGTTTTTATAAAGCTTAAAATAAATGAGTGTCATAATCAGATCACGAAGAAAAATAAGAATATATACAACTAGCCAAAATATGAGATATGTTAAAGAAATAGAATGGATTTTGCAATATCTCTAAATGTTGAAGAGAGACGAGATCTTTCACTCCCCCTCAAGTTCGCCATGAAGGTTGCGAATGCCCAACTTGCCAACCAAGAAACGAAAACGAGGTGCCTCCAACGCTTAGGTGAACAGGTCATTAACTTGATTCCCGGTGGAAACTTGGAAAGGTAGAATATCTTTGGATTCAACCCGTTCTCGTACGAAATAACAATCCATTTCCACATGCTTGATACGTTCATGAAAAAAGGGATTGTTTGCAATATGACGTATGTGCTGCCTAATTGTTACAGTAAAGGGACGTCGCTTAAAGTTGTGGTGCCTCAAGGTCTCGCAGCTGAAAGGAATAATCACCTGCATAAACAAAGAAACAAACCAAAGAGAGGAAGAAAGAGATAGTCTTAGATGGAGAAAGGGAGACACGGTAGAAGAGGAGAAAACCCACGCACAGTGGTGATCCTTCTTTTAGTTATTTTATAAGGAAAACAATTTTATTCTAGGAATATAATTGCTATACATTTATATCCTAATTTAATACCAATCAATTACCTAAACTTAAGGAAGTGATTACACTAAATTATATTCAAAAGATACATACATTATGGACATCTTTTACTGCACACATTTCCTAAAGTGGCGGAGGTTCGGAGCCGTGTGTGACGGTATTGCTTTCACCCCCCTTCAAGCGACGCGGAGTAGGACGGATCTGAAGCTTGGAAGATAACAGTTGAAAACGAGGTGCATCAAGACTTTTTGTGAAGACAATACCCAATTCTCGAAATATGAAAGAAAACCACCGAATTTCAGCTGTGGTGGAAGCCAATGCTCGATATAATGCTCAACATTCTGCCTCACTACTCGAACGAGCAACGTTGTGTTGCTTTTTATCAGTCCAAGCAATGAGATTAGGTACAATAAATACAGAAGCACCGGTGGTTGAGCGACGATCATATGGTGACCCGGCCCAATCGAAATCACAAAACGCAATGAGAGAGGTGTCTAAGGATTTCTGAAAAGCGAATCCAAGTGTGACCGTACCTTTAAGAAATCGAAAGATGCATTTGACTGCCTGGAGATGGGAAGTATGTGGCGAATGCATGAACTGACATACCTGGTTCACCGCAAAACAAAGGTCTGGGCGTGTGAGAGTAATATATTGGAGGCCCCCAACCATGCTACGATAGATTGTAGCATCCGGCAAAGGGTCGAGAGGTGAAGACCTGGAGAGAGAGGAGTAGGCACAGGCTTGCTTGAGTGCATACTGAATTTCTGCAATAAATCATAGGCATAGCGAGTCTAGTTGTGGTGCAGATGGGAAGAGGATATGTTGGCCTCTATACCGAGGAAGAAACTAAGCGGACCCAACATCCGACTCTCAAACTTTGAACAAATGGCATCTAACATTTGATTGACCAATTTGACAAAGAGGTAGAACCCGTAACCAGAATATCATCAACATAAATGAGTATAATTGTAATTGTACCTTCATGGTGGCGGATAAAGAGGAAGGAATCAGCTTGACTGTTGAAAAAACCCAAGGTGAGAAGAAAATCATGAAGACGAGTGAACCATGCACGTGGAGATTGTTTGATTCCATAAAGAGCCCTATGCAGGCGACATACATGATCTGGACGAGTTGGGTCAACAAATCCGGGAGGTTGAGCCACGTAAACTTCCTCCGACAAAATGCCATTGTGAAAAGCATTACGAACATCTAGTTGCTCAATTGGCCAGTCCCTAGAGTGTGTCAAAGAGAGAATGATACGGATGGTTGCAGGTTTAACCACGAGACTGAAGGTCCCATCATAGGCGACGCTAAATCCAAATTTCCGTCGCTAAAATTAAACAGCGACGGAAAAATTCCGTCGCTGGTCCGCCGCTACCAGCCCGTCGCAGTGCTCCGACGGCTCAATTTCCGTCGGTATAATTTTGGTTTTACCGACGGAATTAATATTCCGCCGCTGATTTTTGATATTAGCGACGGAAATTTCCGTCGCTGAATTAATTTAATTTAATTAAATTTTTATTTCAGAGACGGAAATTTCCGCCGCTGAAATAAAAATTAAAATAAAATAAATTAACTCAGCGACGGAAATTTTCGCCGCTGAAATAATTTAATTTAATTAATTTTTATTTCAGCGACGGAAATTTCCGTCGCTAGAATAAAAATTAAATTAAAATAAATTAAATCAGTGGCGGAAATTTCCGTCGCTGAGTTAATTTATTTTAATTTAATTTTTATTTCAGCGAAGAAATATTCCGTCGCTGATTTAATTTATTTTAATTTAATTTTTATTTCAGCGACGGAATATTCCGCCGCTGAATTAATTTATTTTAATTAAATTTTTATTTCACCGGTGGAATATTCCGTCGCTAATAATTCAATAAATAAAAAAAAATAAAAAATGTCAAAATTAAATCCTTTTCTTTTTTCAATAAAATTGGTCAAAATCCAAATCCTAGATTTTGACTTTTCAATTAAACACCTACGTCGAGAGGCAAGTGAGGGTCGGAATGAACTGATGGCTGGTGAAATGGTCATTCCAGGGAAAAGATGGTCCGTAAGATGAGATTAATGGCACTTTATTATTACACAGCTTCTTTGCCATCTTCTTCTCAAGATTATATCAAACCCAGTCTTCACCAACTAAAATCACCATAGTCAACTTCTTCATTCATAAAAATACCCATAGCACGACAAGTATTAAAATACTTTTTTTTCAACCCTTGATGTATATATATCAGGTATAACTCGGTACATCAGAAACCACCCAGAATAGTCCTTCACCAACTCATAGACATAAAATTAAATCCTTTTTTTTCAATATAAACTCCAGATTGAACTAAGGATATGTTTGGAAGAGAAATTTCACTACCACGAAATTCAATTAGAATCCAAATCCTAGATTTTGACATTTTCAATAAAAAATGTCAGAAAATCTCAAAAATCGCCATCCAAATTCATGTCCCTAGATTTTGAAGAACAACAATAAAAAGAAAACCCAGTTTGCAAATTTGAGATTTAATTAGTTCAAGAAAAGAAATAAAATAAAATGGAAATTCCATTAATTTCAAGAACTTCAAACTTATCTCCAGCAACGACATCATTTTTTCCATGTAGAGTTGCATCTATTGGTGGAGGTAATGGTGTTTGTGAGCTGCAGGTGAGGTTAAAGAAGAAGAAGTTGAATTGGGTAGGTGGCGGAGGGAGGTTTCCGGTGAGAGCTGAGGCGGAGCGGAGTGGGAAAGGGAAGAGAGATGAAAATCATCGGAAGTAAGGGAGTAAGGGTTTCGCCGGAAATGGGGGAAGGGTTCGCCGGCGGCAGGGAGAGAAGGAGTAGAGAGAGAAAGTGTGTGTGTGCTGGGAAGAGTAAGAGTGTTTGTGTGTGTGAGAGGGTTTATATATATATATACTCCCTCCGTCCCGGCGAAAGAGCCACAAAATTTGTTCGGCACGCAAAATAAGAAATGTGATGTAGGAAAGAGAAAAAGTTTAAATGTTATGAGTATGAAAAATTAAATAGGAGAGAGAATGAGTGGGAGGTGATGTAAGAAAGAGAATGTTGTGAGTGTAAAAGTAAAGTAGGAGAGAGAATGAGTGGAGAGAATAGTGATTTAAGGTTTCCTTTTTGGGAAAGTGGCTTTTTAAATGGGACACCCAAAAAGGAAATAAATGGCTCTTTCAATTTGGGACGGAGGGAGTATATATATATATATATATATATATATATATATATATATATATATATATATATATATATATATATATACTCTCTCCGTCCCAATAGTAGCTTCCCATTTTGCCATTTTGAGTGTCCCATTAATAGCTTCCACTTTCCTTTTTTGGCAAAGGAATCTTTACTATTCCCTCCACTCATTCTCTCTCCTACATTATTTTAATACTCACAACACCATTATAATTTACTATTCTCTCCACTCATTCTCTCTCCTATTTTCATATTACACTCACAACATTTTTTCTCCTCCCCCCATTTTCTTAATTTGCGTGCTTGGCAAAAAATGGGAAGCAATTGTTGGGACGGAGGGAGTATATTATAAGGATTGATTTGCTTTTAAAATGTGAGTAAGCAATTTGGACCATTGATTTAATATGAATGGATGGTTGAGATGGTGATCCAAGTGAAATAGTTAGTTAAAATGTGAGCCATTGGATTCAACTTAAATGTGTTAATATGAATGGATGGTTGAGATGGTGATCCAAGTGAAATAGTTTGTGAAAATGTGAGCCATTGGATTCAACTTAAATGTGTTATTATAAATGGCTTAGATGGAGATTCATGTGAAAGATAATGACTTAATAATAAATGATAATAATGATACTTAGTTTTTTAAAAAAAAAATATTTAATTCATTTAAAATCTATTAAAATTATTTAATAATAATAATTGTATAATAAATGTAAATGCTTAGTACTAAAATAATAATTAGTAATAATAATAATTTAAACTATAAAATAATATTATGCCTAATATCAATATTAATAATATTTATTATCAATAATATTTATCTCTATTCAAATATTTTTGACTTTTTTTACTACAATAATAATTGTAACTCAATTTCCATTTGGATTTTGAGAAAAGTCCTAAAGATGAAAAACACTTTAAATGTCATTTAGAATGTAGAAAAAAATTAAAAAAAAATAAACGAGGTAGCCGTATACCATTTTCACAAGATCGGGACACATAACACCCTAAAAACCCTAAATAATGACACTTATTTGTAACTCAATTTCCATTTGGATTTTGAGGAAAGTCATAGAGATGAAAAATACTTTAAATGTCATTTAGAATGTAGAAAAAATTAAAAAAAAATAAACGAGGTAGCCGTATACCATTTTCACAAGATCGGGACACATTCCTTAAAATCCTAAATAATGGCACATATTTGTAACTCAATTTTCATTTGGATTTTGAGGAAAATCATAGAGATGAAAAACACTTAAAATGGCATTTAGAATGTAGAAAAAAATTAAAAAAAATAAATGAGGTAGCCGTATACCATTTTCACAAGATCGGGACACATAAAACCCTAAAAATCCTAAATAATGGCACATAATTGTAACTCAATTTCCATTTGGATTTTGAGGAAAGTCCTAAAGATGAAAAAAACTTTAAATGTCATTTAGAATGTAGAAAAAAATTAAAAAAAAATAAACGAGGTAGCCGTATACCATTTTCACAAGATCGGGACACATAAAACCCTAAAAACCCTAAATAATGGCACATAATTGTAACTCAATTTCCATTTGGATTTTGAGAAAAGTCCTAAAGATGAAAAACACTTTAAATGTCATTTAGAATGTAGAAAAAAATTAAAAAAAAATAAACGAGGTAGCCGTATACCATTTTCACAAGATCGGTACACATTCCTTAAAAGCCTAAATAATGGCACATATTTGTAACTCAATTTCCATTTGGATTTTGAGTAAAGTCATAAAGATTAAAAATACTTAAAATGTCATTTAGAATGTAGAAAAAAATTAAAAAAAAATAAACGAGGTAGCCGTATAACATTTTCACAAGATCGGGACACATAAAACCCTAAAAACCCTGTATAATGGCACATAATTGTAACTCAATTTCCATTTGGATTTTGAGGAAAGTCCTAAAGATGAAAAACACTTTAAATGTCATTTATAATTTAGAAAAAAAAAATAAAAAAAATAAATGAGGTAGCCGTATACCATTTTCACAAGATCGGGACACATTCCTTAAAATCCTAAATAATGGCACATAATTGTAACTCAATTTCCATTTGGATTTTGAGGAAAGTCCTAAAGATGAAAAACACTTTAAATGTCATTTAGAATGTAGAAAAAAATTAAAAAAAATAAACGAGGTAGCCGTATAACATTTTCACAAGATCGGGACACATAAAACCCTAAAAATCCTAAATAATGGCACATAATTGTAACTCAATTTCCATTTGGATTTTGAGGAAAGTCCTAAAAATGAAAAACACTTTAAATGTCATTTAGAATGTAGAAAAAAATTAAAAAAAAATAAACAAGGTAGCCGTATACCATTTTCACAAGATCGGAAAACATCAAAAGAGGGACGGACTACCCTATATTTATTTTTTAATTTTTTTTAAATTTTTTATTGACTAGAAAATAATATTTTAACCTTTGTTAATTAGTGGTTTTTTTTTAGAAAAAGTTATAGAAAAAAAGATAGAAAAAAAAACTAAACAAATGAAAGTATATAGAAGAAAAGTCAAAAGAGGGACGGACTACCCTATATTTATTTTTTAATTTTTTTTAATTTTTTTATTGACTAGAAAATAATATTTTAGCCTTTGTTAATTAGTGTTTTTTTTTAGAAAAAGTTATAGAAAAAAATGATAGAAAAAAAAACTAAACAAATGAAAGTATATAGAAGAAAAGTCAAAAGAGGGACTGACTACCCTATTTGTATTTTTTATTTTTTTTTAAATTTTTTATTGACTAAAAAGTAATATTTTAGCCTTTGTTAATTAGTGGCTTTTTTTAGAAAAAGTTATAGAAAAAAAGATAGAAAAAAAAACTAAACAAATGAAAGTATATAGAAGAAAAGTCAAAAGAGGGACGGACTACCCTATATTTATTTTTTAATTTTTTTAAATTTTTTATTGACTAGAAAATAATATTTTAGCCTTTTTTAATTAGTGGTTTTGTTTTGAAAAAGTTATAGAAAAAAAGATAGAAAAAAAACTAAACAAATGAAAGTATATAGTAGAAAAGTCAAAAGAGGGACGGATTACCCTATATTTATTTTTAAATTTTATTTTAAATTTTTTATTGACTAGAAAATAATATTTTAGCCTTTGTTAATTAGTGGTTTTTTTAGAAAAAGTTATAGAAAAAAGATAAAAAAAAAAACTAAACAAATGAAAGTATATAGAAGAAAAGTCAAAAGAGGGACGGAGTACCCTATATTTATTTTTTAATTTTTTTTAATTTTTTATTGACTAGAAAATAATATTTTAGCCTTTTTTAATTAGTGGTTTTTGTAGAAAAAGTTATAGAAAAAAAGATAGAAAAAAAACTAAACAAAGGAAAGTATATAGAAGAAAAGTCAAAAGAGGGACGGACTACCCTATATTTATTTTTTATTTTTTTTAAATTTTTTATTGACTAGAAAATAATATTTTAGCCTTTATTAATTAGTGGTTTTTTTAGAAAAAGTTATAGAAAAAAAGATAGAAAAAAAAACTAAACAAATGAAAGTATATAGAAGAAAAGTCAAAAGAGGGACGGACTACCCTATATTTATTTTTTAATTTTTTTTAAATTTTTTATTGACTAAAAAATAATATTTCACCCGTTGTTAATTAGTGACTTTTTTTAGAAAAAGTTATAGAAAAAAAGATAGAAAAAAAACTAAACAAATGAAAGTATATATAAGAAAAGTCGAAAGAGGGACGGACTACCCTATATTTATTATTTAAAATTTTTTTAAAATTTTTATTGACTAGAAAATAATATTTTAGCCTTTGTTAATTAGTTGTTTTTTTTTAGAAAAAGTTATAAAACAAAAGATAGAAAAAAACTAAACAAATGAAAGTATATAGAAGAAAAAAAAATGAAAAATTCAGCGACGGAATTATTCCGTCGCTGATAATCTAATTTTTTTAAAAAAAATAAATAAATTATCAGCGAAGGAATAATTCCGTCGCTGATAAATTAAAAAAAAATAAAAAATAAATAAATTAGATTATCAGCGACGGAATAATTTCGTCGCTGCTAATCTAATTTTTTTTTTTAAAAAAATAAATTATCAGCGACGGAATTATTCCGTCGCTGATAACTAAAAAAAAAATTATCAACGACGGAATAATTCCGTCACTGTTAACTTAAAAAAAAATTAAAAAATAAATAAATTATCTGCGGCGGAATATTCCGTCGCTGATATTTTATTTAGCGACGAAATTAAATTCCGCCGCTGAAATTACGTCGCTAAAACGAATATTCGTCGAATATTCGTTATTAGCGACGAAATTCAGCGGCGGAATTTAATTCCGTTGGTAAATTTGGCACCAAATTAATTCTGTCGCTAAAGCATAATTTCCGTCGCTAAATAGCGACGAAATACTTCCGTCGCTAAATAGCGACGGAATACTTCCGTCGCTGTTGATTCCGTCGCTAAAACACCAGTTTCTGGTAGTGTAGTGTATATGCGAAACCATTCTTCCTTTGTCAAGAAAAAGTTGTATTTGGCAAGTAAATTTTCTTTAAATGTGATTATACTTTAATGCACATTTATGAAATTATCAAAATTTTATGTCTGAATGCACGCACTTGCATGCATATGTTGTGTGCATATGATAGCTTTGAATATGATTTCGATTAATTATTTTGATGTGAACAGGAAGATGGATGGGTGATATGTCGAGTGTTTAAGAAGAAAAACCTTTTCAAGGTTGGCGGAAACGAAGGATCTGCAGGTGGAGGAGGATTAGTAGCTAGCATGGGCTCATCAGCTCAACTCAATAAACTCGGAAATCAAGCTCATATGTTCTCGCACTCCGTTAATAGAGACAACAATCAATATCTACTCCATCATCAACACCAACAACAAAACTTTGTCGACCTAGGCCTAAACTACACTCACATCCCTCATGTTGCACTCCCTCATCACTACCCTCATCTCCAAGCACAAAATTTCATTCCTACCCACAAGCCATTAGGGGGATATGTGGACGATTTCTCAAATATTAATGCTCTTCCCTCGGATGATTCACCGATTATGGTGAGGCAACTCATGTCAAATCCTAGTGAACATGATAGTGAAAGTGATCATGGAAACCCTCTTTGTAATAATTACCAAAATAATTGTGAGGAGGCGGGCGGGTTAGAGTTAGCTGCAGGTAATTGTGAAGCTAATTCTGATCATAATTTGAATCACGATTGGGGAGTGATGGATCATCATCATCATCGACTTGTTGAGGACTCAACAGCCAAAGGGGTGGTGGGATTTGAAGAAGGGAATCCGTCCACGTCGTCTATGCACCAAATTAATCAACTCTCACTACGTGGGGAGACGGATTTTTGGGGCTATGCAAAGTGAAGGCATTAGACACAGCTCGTTTACGTTCATATACTATGTCTTTAGGCCTCTAACTATATACTATATTGTACTGTATTACATTGTAACCAAATTGGTTATTGTAACTGTTTATGTATCCATTGAATTAAATTGCTGTTAATTAAATTGTGAATTAAAATTGTGATGAGTTGCCTTAGATCTATGTCGCGTAAGTTAAGGTTTGCCTCGGTGAATTTGGAAGCTGTAAAAGGGAAATGAAGTTGCAGAGATTCATATTTACTACAACAGGAACAAAAGCATACAAAATGAGAATGATACAATAAATACAGAAGCACCGGTGGTTGAGCGACGATCATATGGTGACCCGGCCCAATCGAAATCACAAAACGCAATGAGAGAGGTGTCTAAGGATTTCTGAAAAGCGAATCCAAGTGTGACCGTACCTTTAAGAAATCGAAAGATGCATTTGACTGCCTGGAGATGGGAAGTATGTGGCGAATGCATGAACTGACATACCTGGTTCACCGCAAAACAAAGGTCTGGGCGTGTGAGAGTAATATATTGGAGGCCCCCAACCATGCTACGATAGATTGTAGCATCCGGCAAAGGGTCGAGAGGTGAAGACCTGGAGAGAGAGGAGTAGGCACAGGCTTGCTTGAGTGCATACTGAATTTCTGCAATAAATCATAGGCATAGCGAGTCTAGTTGTGGTGCAGATGGGAAGAGGATATGTTGGCCTCTATACCGAGGAAGAAACTAAGCAGACCCAACATCCGACTCTCAAAATTTAAACAAATGGCATCTTACATTTGATTGACCACGACAGTAGTTGAACCCGTAACCAGAATATCATCAACATAAATGAGTATAATTGTAATTGTACCTTCATGGTGGCGGATAAAGAGGGAGGAATCAGCTTGACTGTTGAAAAAACCCAAGGTGAGAAGAAAATCATGAAGACGAGTGAACCATGCACGTGGAGATTGTTTGATTCCATAAAGAGCCCTATGCAGGCGACATACATGATCTGGACGAGTTGGGTCAACAAATCCGGGAGGTTGAGCCACGTAAACTTCCTCCGACAAAATGCCATTGTGAAAAGCATTACGAACATCTAGTTGCTCAATTGGCCAGTCCCTAGAGTGTGTCAAAGAGAGAATGATACGGATGGTTGCAGGTTTAACCATGAGACTGAAGGTCCCATCATAGTCGACGCCTTCCTGTTGAGTGTAACCCTGTGCCACTAAACGAGCTTTATATCGCTCAATGGATCCATCAGCTTCTTGACGCTTTATTTCATATATCCATTTACTCCCAACAATATTATGATGAGCAGGGGGTGGGACAAGTGACCACGTACCATTCTTTTGAAGAGCCAGAAGTTCATCATTTATGGCATGTTGCCAATGTGCCAAGGGAGCGGCATGACGGAACGTGTGTGGTTCAAAAAGAAGAGAAGATGAACTTGTGACACTCAATGCAAAGTGATGTTTGGGACGAAGTATGCCATATTTTGCACATGTTATCATCGGATGTGTGCTAAGTTGAGGAAGGCTAGCAGCTGGGGAAGAAGATGTATGGTCTGAATGTTCACTTTGGATAGAAGATGACCCATCGTGCTCGACATTTGAGATTCTGAAGCAGATCTGGGAAAAGATGCTTTGTTGTTGCAATGGCTGATGTAGGTGGGCCCATAGAGGGCAACGACTCTGTAGGTAGAGATGCAGTTGGGATTGGGCTGGTGTGGTCCATGACTTCTGAATCACTTGATGTGGGGACATGCCCAAATGAAGGAGAGTTGATGGCAGTTTGCTGTAAATTCCCAAGCTCTATATTCTGCAAACCCAAGGCAGGTAGAGCACTAGAGAAATTTTTGTTAACATAATAAAAGTGACTTTCATCAAATAGTGCATGCCGAGAGATATAGATTCTGCCAGTAGTAACAGGATTGTACTAACGGTACCCTTTTCTCATTACGTCATACCCCAAAAACACACATGGAGTTGATTTTAGCATGCTTTTATGAGAGTTATAGAGCACAAGATTGGGAAAACATGTACAACCAAAGACATTGAGAAATTTGTAATCCGGAGTTCTTTTCCATGATATTTCGTATGGAGAAGAGTAACTTAGTTGACGAGTGGGTAAACGGTTAATAAGGAAAACCGCGGTGGAAAAAGTTTCTACCTAAAAAGAGTCAGGAACCTTGGATTTGGCTAGTAAACATAACCCTATTTATACTATATGCATGTGTTTGCGCTCAACAACCTCGTTTTGTTAGGGTATGTATGGACAAGAAGTGCGATTTCCAATACCATGTTGTCTCAAGTAGGATGCAAATCTACGGTTAATAAATTCCCCTCCCCCATCTGTTTGGATGGTTTTGACAGTGTGATTTCAAATATTTTTCGTGTCAACTAATTTTCAATGAGAGATTTAAATTCAATAAAAACAGTAAAAACTTCTGATTTCTGGAATAACCGGGAATAACCATACATAGCGGGAAAAATCATCGACAATGGATAAATAATATTTAAATCCAAACACAGAAGCAGCAATAGGTGGTCCCCACACATCTAAATGAAGTAAAGCTAAAGGAGTAGTAGAATTAAAGGAACGAAGTTCAAAAGGAAGATTACAAGACTTGCCAAGAGGACAAATATGACACATCTCTCTACTTCGAATATGATCGTTAATCGGAACTCCAACTTTATTGACTAAACGACTAAAAATATAATAGGACGGATGTCCCAACTGGGCATGCCACCAGGGGCGGATCCACCTTAGGGCCAAAGTGGGCCATGGCCCACACTCAAATTTCAAAAAAAAAAAAAAATTTTTTTTTTTTTTTTGAAACTATGGATAACTAGACTTAGTTAATGCATTTCAACTCTAATATTTGATTGCCCAAGCGGAAGGTTGTTTACCATTTCCGCTTCATGTCCTGGGTTCGACTCCTATACTCCCCATTCCGTCATTTGTCCTTTTAATATACTATATTATCTCTTTTTTTGAATGTTTAAAAAACAAAATTGTTTGCTAAGTAATTAATAAATTAATAAAAATAGCATCAATTGTTTAAACATTGGGAAAAATAGCATCATTAGTAAAAATAATTTTTTTGGCCCACACTGAATTTTTTTTCTGGATCCGCCACTGCATGCCACGAGAAGAAGAAGCATGTTCCCCAATTAATGCCAAAGTGTTGATGCTAGAATTAGGGATGAAGGACAACGGGTAGAAATCTCCCGCATTACTGCCAGAAAGAATAGCGCTCTTGTGGGGACCCCAACCCGGAACCTTAGCTCGTGCCCCGAGCGGGAGGGTCCCCTAGCTTGTAAAAGCCACCTAAACTTAAAACTTTTGTTACTATTAAATATAAAAACCAACTTTCACAAGCCAAGATAAAACCAACTATATACATCTCCACTTGGAGGCAAGTTTACCAACAAACTTTGAAAAACCACAACTTGTTTTTGTTACAAAATAAACACAAACATAAAGTTTTACAACATCAAAAATCTATACAAGTTTTTCCCCAAAAGAGTATTATCCACATGATACTCCAAACCAACTAACTCTAAACATACTCTGACAAATCCCAAAAGAAAGTGGTTCAAACTCCTTCTCCGACCTCACTAGTTCGGGCCACCTGCTCAGCGCGATCTAAAACAGTAAAGGGAGAAGGGGTGAGAATAAATCTCAATAAGCTATTATGATGCAACAATATGCCATATAAGATGCAACACATACCATGGTTACACTCAACACATTGTTTAAAGCGGTAAACACAATACGTTACCTTGATTTACCTTTTCCCGTCTGAACAATATGTCGTACAACGTTGGAGTAATAACTCCTTTCATTTGTGAGCTGCTTAAGCATATTTACCATCTTATAAGACTCATTTTTCAGAGAATCATATAAGATTGCTCGCTATCTGTAAATGTTTTTGGCTAAGTACAGAAGCTATCACCCCAACTGTGGCCACAGAAGGAAACAGTCACAGGTTTAATGTAATTCGATCAACTTATAGAACATTTTTCATAAATGATTGAATTCCATTATATCCCTAAACATCAGCTGATAAACACATTCAAGCACATAAACTTTTACTTGAAAATAAATCCATGATCGGGATATCAATCCAACAACATGTAATATTACTCATGTTCAAACTAATAAAATAGTGCAATGTCTATTTCAATACACTATTGAACCAACATACCATGAATATGTACCCAACATTGGCACAATATATCACAATCAAGCCTTACATGATCACATATAACATTGCTCAACCTTAACAAAATGTTTAAGGTTGTTTTACCAAGTTTTGATCAACTTTGGTTAAGTTCCACATTGCCTTCTAACCATTTTCAAGACACGATTTAATCATCTTCTTAATACCTTTTTGGACAAGTGATGTCACGACCCTAATCCCAGGCACCATTTTAAGCACATGTTGAGCACATGGGGGTGGGGTACGTGGCATCTCATTTATGCATTTTATGAGATTTGTTAGTTTTATGTGTTCATGTTGATATTTTGATAACTTATTTGATATTTTAAGTATGTTAATAAAATTAACTTTAATTATTTAATGTCTAAAAGGAATAAA
Organism: Adenophora triphylla var. japonica; assembly: GCA_022495995.1. Taxonomy (NCBI): domain Eukaryota; kingdom Viridiplantae; phylum Streptophyta; class Magnoliopsida; order Asterales; family Campanulaceae; genus Adenophora; species Adenophora triphylla. The sequence continues at coordinate 535,762 of JAFEMH010000998.1, forward strand.
TAGGAGTTATGTAGTTGATATTTTAATTATTGAAATTTAAGTAAAAATATATAACTTTTGTTGAGGTGCTTAAGTGTCAAGGTTGAAACCTAGGAAATCTAATTGTAGTGATTCAAGCCTTGGAGGAGCTAGAGTGTAACTTGAGTTAGTGTTTATCCTTGGCTTTGATAGAGAAGCTTCATAATTTAACCAACATCAGTAAGTGCATATCCTTTGTCCATGAGAAAAGCTTAGGGTTCCATTATCCTTCAATAATTCACCATAAATCAAGCGTTGTTCCCTTCTTCGATCCGTCTTCATTTAAATGTTGAGGAAGCCGAGAGGATCACGTCTATTCGATTGAAGTTTTTCTTATTTTCGAATTATTAAGGTAAGTTATTAAGTTTTCCTTCAAATTTTTGCTCATTCAATGTTTAATATTGAGTTGAATGATATATAAATATTGTTTGTCAATTTGGACACTTTATTTGGTTTTGGAATGAATGGAAAATAGGCTTTGGGATGAGTACAATGAATTGTGGGTATAATGGTTGGGTTGAAGTGAAGAGGTTGGTATATAGGTATTGCATGGCAATTTGGGACCATTTTACATGGGTTAGAAGGTGTGAAATTGGTTTGGAAAGTGTTATACTAAAGTTTGGTATGGTATTGCTGAGTTGAGGTAAGAGAGGAAGAGCAAAATGTCAAAATTTTCCAAGGCCTGCTGATGTTTAAACATCAGTGCTGAAATCTGCTGAAGGGCACGACTCGTGCCCTATGTCACAAGTCATCCCCTTCCCCAGTCGTGGCAACGAGTCGTGCACTTTGGTGCACTCGTGCTGCTTTTGAGTGGAACGACTCGTGCCACGGGACACGAGTCGTGCCCTGCCCTGTTTCTTCTGTATCAGTTTTCAAGCAATTAAAACCTAATTTACCTAGTACATCTTTAACTCCTTTTTTACTCTAATCCTAGTACAACATATGAGCTATACAATGATGTCTTAACTTGTCAAAAAGGATAATAGAAAGATGCTTAAATATTGTCATGAAAATGGTTGAAAAACATAATGTGGAACTTAGCCAAAGTTGTTCAAAACTTGGTAAATCAATCTTGAACCTTTATAAAGGGTACTCAATGTTGTATAGTGAATATGTAGGGCTTGCTTGTTATACATTGTGCCCATACTTGGTTACATATTCATGGTTTGTTGTTCAATAGTGTATGAAATATATGTTGCACTATTTTATTGGTTCAAACATGAGTGCTAATACCATGTTATTGCATTGATATCCTAAGTGTGGATTTATTTTCAAGTATCTATTATATGCTTGAATGTGTTTATATCAGCTGATTTTTAGGGGTATAATGGAATACAATCAATCATGGAAAATATTCTATAAGGTGATCGAATTACATTATACCTGTGACTATCCCCTTCTGTGGCCACGGATTGGGGTGATAGCTTCTGTATTGAGCCAAAAGCCTTTACAGATAGCTAGTATCTTATATGGTTCTATGAAAAATGAGTCTTATAAGATGTGAATATTCTTAAGCAGTTCACAAAAGAGAGGAGTTTTACTTCCACGTTGTACGACATATTGTTCAGACGGGAAAGGTAAACTGAGGTAACGTAATGTGTTTACCGCTTTAACAATGTGTTGTGAGCAACCATGTTATGTGTTGCATCTTATATGGCATCTTGTTGCATCATAATAGCTTATTGAGATTTACTCTCACCCATTCTCCCTTTACTATTTTAGATCGCACTGAGACAGGTGGACCAAACCAGTAAGGCCGAGAAGGAGTTTGAACAAGCTTTCTTTTGGGTTGTCAGGGTATGTATATGTGTAGAGTTGGTTGGTTGGGAGTAGATTTTGGGATATTACTCTTTTGGGGACAACTTGTATATTGAACTACTTTTGTAAAACATTTTCATTTGTGTTTATGTTGTAACTAAACAGGTTGTTGTTTTCTTTCAAAGTTGGTTTTGTAAACCTATCTCCAAGTGGAGAAGTGATGTTGTTTTATGTTGGGTTATAAAAGTTTGTTTTTACCTTTCAAGTTAAACAAAATTTTTTAAATTTAGTTGGTTTTTCTAGTAAGGGGACCCTCTCGCTCGGGGCATGAGCTAAGGTTCCGGGTCGGGGTCCCCACAGTTGGTATCAGAGCTCGGTTTAGAAGTCAAGGGTAGATGTCTAGATTAAGGGGGAGTGTGTGATAACTGATGACAAGTGTTTGATGCAGGGGTTTGTATCATGGCGGGAAATGATGATGATCAACAAAGGTCTCAAGAAAATGTGGGTAATGTCGGGGCAGGTGGAAATCAAAATGAAGAGATGATGAACCTGTTCAGAGTCTTCTTGCAGAACGTGGAAACTCGGGGACCAGCTCCGAATCAACCCGAGGCACATCCAGACCATGGATTGGAAAAGTTTGTGAAGATGAATCCACCTTGTTTCAATGGAGACCCGGATCCATTAAAGGCGAAAAGATGGTTAGAGGCGATGAACAAGATATTTGCTGCTATGGAAAGTCCCGATGAAGAAAAGGTGAGATGTGCAGTTTTTAAGCTTGAAGGCCCAGTAGAGCATTGGTGGCAGATATTGAAGGAAAGTTGAGAGCGGGATCATACGCCCCAGACTTGGGAGAATTTCACCCGAAAGTTTAAAGAACACTTTATTCCAATGGTTACTCGTGATAAGAAGGAAGTAGAGTTCTTGCGTCTAGAGCAAGGAACTATGACGGTGGCTCAATACTCATCCAAGTTTACGGGGTTGGCTAGGTATTGCCCTAACTTGGTAGCGGAGGAGGAGAGAAGAGTTTACCATTTCGTGAAAGGTTTGCGGCTCGAGTTCAGGAAGCAACTGTTGACGCATGACTTTACAGACTATCAAGCAGCGGTAAATAGGGCATACCGTATTGAAAATGACATTGAGGAGCACCGTGGCAGACTCGAAGGTGGTAATGGAAGCAAACCTAGGTTTAAAGGACAAGGCTCAGGGAAGAATAGAGGATAGCCAAGGTCTTCAGCTCTAGGGGTCATTTGAGGAGGAAATGTTACAGCTCCTACAACTCGTCCAGTATCCAGTCAGCTTGGAATTGTTTGTAACTTTTATAAGAAAGTGGGGCATTCCAAAGATTGATGTTGGAGCAAGCAAGGCAAGTGCCTTGAGTGTGGGGCAGTGGGACACTTTAGGAGGAATTGTCCAAGGTTGCATCGGGGTTAAGCTTTGGGAAGTGGACAGCAAGGTGGCCAAACGAGGGGTGGTATGAAGCAAGATAATGAAGGGAAACCAAAGGAAAAGGTCCAAGGGAAAGTCTTTGCTTTGGGTTGTGGAGAGGTAGATCCCACAGCTGTCATTAGAGGTATATTACCTGTCTCAGGAGTTAAGGCTCGTATTCTTATAGTTCCCGGGTCATCTCATTCTTTTGTGGCATCGCATTTTGCATTTACTTTGAATAAATTGCCTAAGATTTTGCCTTATATGTTGGAGGTTTCTACTCCTATGGGAGAGTGCCTTGAATCTTCTTTGGTTTACCATGGTTGTGACGTGATTATATGTCGGCATGTATTGCCAGTTGATTTGGTAGAGTTACCAATCCGTGATTTTAATGTTATTCTTGGTATGTATTGGTTGAGTAGTTGTCATGCATTGGTAGACTATCGTAAGAAGCGAGTCTCCTTTTTTATGCCTGATTTTCCTATGTTTGTGTTTGATACGGATAAGTCCTTATTTGGTATTCATGTCATATCTGCTTTAAAGGCTAAAAAATTGTTGTCTAAAGGGTGTGAAGGGAACTTGGCTTATGTGTTAGACTCGAGTAAGAAATCACCCGAGTTATCACATGTTCCGGTTGTGAATGAGTTTATAGATGTGTTTTCAAAGGAATATTCTACGCCTCCGGATAGGGAAGTGGAGTTTTGTATTGACTTAGTTAGTGCCAGGTACTTCACCAATATCCAAAGCACCTTATAGAATGGCACCGACTGAGTTGAACGAGTTGAAGATTCAGTTGCAAGAGTTATTGGATAGAGGCTTCATTCGTCCTAGTGTTTCACCGTGGGGAGCACCGATCATGTTTGTAAGGAAGAAAGATGGTACCTTGAGATTATGTACTGATTACCGATTGTTGAATCAAGCTACTATCAAGAACAAATATCCTCTTCCGCACATTGATGATTTGTTTGATCAACTTCAAGGTTCCGTCATCTATTCCAAGCTTGAATTGTGTAGCGGATACCATCAGTTGAAGATTCGACGGGATGATATCTCCAAAACAGCTTTCAGAACAAGGTATGGCCATTATGAGTTTGTTGTTATGCCTTTTGGGTTGACAAATGCACCGGCGGTGTTTATGGATATGATGAATAGAATTTTCAAGCCTTATCTTGATAGCTTTGTGGTAGTTTTTATCGATGACATTCTTGTATATTCAAAGTCCCGGGAAGATCATGAGAAGCATTTGCGAATTGTCTTATCTGTGCTTCGTGAGAAACAGTTGTTCGCGAAGTTTAGCAAGTGTGAATTTTGGCTCGAGCAGATTTCTTTCTTTGGTCACGTGGTTTCAAGTTCGGGTATTGTTGTGGATCCTTTGAAGATTGAGGCCGTGGTCAACTGGAAACAGCCTTCAACAGTGACAGAAGTCCGTAGTCTTCTGGGGTTGGCGGGGTACTATCGAAGATTTATTGAAGGATTTTTGAGAATTGCAACTCCGTTGACAAGGTTGACTCGGAAGGATATATCATTTGTGTGGGATGCTAAGTGTGAAGCTAGTTTTGCCGAGTTGAAGAAGAGATTGACGACAGCTTCGGTTCTTACCCTACCTGATGGATGCGAGAACTTCGTGATCTTCAGTGACGCGTCAAAGGAAGGGTTGGGTTGTGTTCTTATGCAGAATGGGAAAGTGATTGCGCATGCTTCGAGGAGTTAACTCCGGCGGAGCAGAATTATCCTACTCACGACATGGAGTTGGCTACGATTATCTTTGTGTTGCATAAGTGGAAGCATTATCTCTATGGAGCTAAATTTGAGATTTATACCGATCATAAGAGTTTGAAATATTTGTTTACCCAGAAAGAGTTGAACAACAGGTAGAGGCAATGGTTGGAATTGTTGAAAGACTATGATTGCGTTATTTCCTACCATCCGGGAAAGGCTAATGTGGTTGCGGATGCGATTAGCCAAAAGGCTTATTTATCAACATTGATGTCCCGAGAGTCGCGAAATGAGATGTTATTTGCGAATGTCTGAGCAATACCTACCTTATATGGAGACCTTATGGAAGCTCAAATAAATGATACCGAATTGAAGAAAATTTTGGGACGGTTACAAGATGGAAAGACCGGGGAATTTGTATTGAATAAGGATGGGATTTTGACTTTCAAGGGCCGAATTTGTGTACCTTCTTCACCGGAGATCAAAAGACAAGTTTTAAAGGAAGGCCATAAATCTAGATTTGCTATTCACCCGGGAAGTACGAAGATGTATCAAGATTTGAAGAGAGGTTATTGGTGGAATGGAATGAAAAGGGAAATTGCGGAGTTTGTATCCAAGTGTTTGACTTGTCAATAGGTCAAAGCTGAGCATCAAAGACCTGCGGGACTACTTCAACCATTGGATATTCCGGAATGGAAGTGGGAAGGAATTTCGATGGATTTCCTGACTGGATTACCTCCGACCTCGAAGAAGATGGATGCCATTTGGGTAATAGTGGATAGATTGAATAAGTCGGCTCATTTCCTACCTGTGTCAACGAAGTATTCGATGGAGAGGTTAGCAAAGTTGTATATTCGCGAGATTGTTAGACTTTATGGAATACCGGTCAACATTGTATCAGATCGGGATCCGAGATTCACATCGCGATTTTGGAAGGCTTTGCACGAGGCTTTGGGTTCCAAGTTGAGTTTCAGTATGGCATTTCATCCTCAGACAGATGGGCAGAAAGAGAGGACTATTCAAATTCTTGAGGACATGTTACGTGCGTGTGTGATGGATTTCTACTCATCTTGGGAAGATCATTTGCCTTTGGTGGAATTTGCGTATAATAACAGTTGTCAGTCTAGCATTGAGATGGCTTCAGCCCCCAACTATTCAAATTCTCAAGGAGACATCACTCCCGCCGTAGCTCATGAAGCTCAAAGCCGCTTCACTCCCAACTACTCGTAAACACACGCCAAAGCTGCCTCAGCCTTCATATACCACAAATATTTCGAGCTCATGCGACATGCACAAATCATAAAAAAGAGAAGTAAAAACAACTCCTAATTTATAACCCCTAAAGCGAAAATGAAAGAGTTCATTACATGTGAGTACATTGTGCATACAAATACAAATATTTTGTTGCTCTCCTCACTAAAATGCACAGAAAAGAAGAAACAAAAGAAAAAGAGTCTTACTCTGAGTCATCGGCAGGACCACCTGGTAAAGACTCCCACATCTCGGTGCCTCCGCCAGCGACGTCATCATCCTCGGTGAGCTCAACATCTTCCTCGACCAGATAACTCCGAGAAGTCTGCAGAAGTAAGAAAGAAGAAGGAAAAAGAAGACGAGCCATCCCTCCTCTCCTTGTCCAGCACCTGAGGCGCCCCACTTCCACAACATCTCGACAACTCGGTCTGAGGTACCCCACGTCCTCAACATTTAAGCAAATCAGTCAGAGGCAACCCACGTCCTCAAACATCTCAACATCTCGGTCAGAGGCGCCCCACGTCCTTAACATTTCAATAACTCAGTCAGAGGCACCCCACATCCTCAAAATTTCAACAACTCAGCCAGAGGCCACTCCCCATCCTCACTATCTCAGCCAGAGGCGGCACCACGTTCTCATCATCTCAGCCAGAGGCTGCACCCCGTCATCACTATCTCAGCCAGAGGCGGTGCCATCTCCTCGTCAGTTCATCCAGAGGTGGCACCACGTCCTCAACTTCCTCCTCACAAAGGCACCTCCTCCTGCAGGTAAACACAGCAAAGGTATGTCAATAAACTTCAAATGCGAGACATAGCTATAATAAACGCAACATAAAAGTTCCGTCCCAACACAGCATGATTCCTTTCTAAAAATTCCCACAAACAAAGTTCTTACATGACTCACAAAATACCCCAAACAGTCTCACTTAGGTTCAGACGCCTTAGAATAGTCTCAACTTAGGGTAGATACCCCCAAACAGTCTCACTTAGGGTAGATACCCCCAAACAGTCTCACTTAGGTCCAGACGCCTTAGAACAGTCTCACTTAGGGTAGACACCCCCCAAACAGTCTCACTTAGGTCCAGACGCCTTAGAATAGTCTCAGCATAGGGTAGTGTGAATGTGTGCCCAAATTTTGTGGATTCACGCGAGTTTGAAGACATCCGAGTTATTTGAAAAACGGTGTCGCCACGCCATTTTGATTACCTCAAAACTTTGAAAAAAAGGTTTTTACTTGGGTTCGGAGGTTAAGTTACCCCTTGGGAAGAACGTTTGGCGTTCACCCAAAGTGCCTTGCCGGAGCAAGTCTCCCAAGATTTCGTGTCGTGCTTGCTTGCGTGCTTTCTTGTGTGCATGTGTTTGAGAAAAAAGGGGGGGGAATGTCCCAAGTTGTCTTCCGGACGTACAAACCATTTGTTGGTTGTCGCTCGGGATTCCTTGGAATTTTATGTATTTGGGATTATGATCCCGTCCTCATCTTATGACTTGTGATCATCGCATTTTAACCTCGGGACCCTCGGGACTTGCGTGATCGAGAGAATGACTCTCTTTTGGTCAAAGATGAGGTTCTTTAGAAAAGGAGGGTCCTTAGCCCATCAATCCTACGCTTTAAGACGGTCGAGCTCGTATAGAGGCTTCATACTCTTTCTTAAGCGATAATCGGAGATATAGGGTTCAAGGTTATCCCTTTCCAAAGAAATCGTGAACCTTTAATGGAAGGAACGATGTAAAGATAGGATCTTTTACACCGGTCCGTTCCAAGGTTGGGGAAAGGGAAATGCATGATGAAAAATGACTCTTTAATGAAAAGATGACATTTTTGGTTTTAGCAAATGATGCTTTTTGATTGAAAGAAATGATCTTTATGCAAGTGATGCGTAAAGATAGGATTTTTATGCAAATGATGCATTGGAAAAGGTTTTTGAATGCAAAGGATGCATTTTTATTGAAAAGATTGGATTTTTATGTGCAAATGATGCATAAAAATGACATTTTTATTTGAAAATGGGGGTTTTAGGTGCAAAGGATGCACCTTTATGAAAAAGACTACATTTTTATGACAAATGAGGTCTTAATGCATGCAAAAGGGAAAGGGTGATAAAGATGTGATCTTTATGAATAAATGCCAAGTCCCAAGCAAGATATAGGAATGCAATGAGCAAGTATATCAATTAAAAGCAAGGTTAGGGCGTGCGAGGTTACCAATTGCTTCCTTTGCTTCTTGAACGGAGCTAGGAGGAGAGGTTGGTCTTGGGTCTTCAAGGAGGAGGGAGGTAGCTTCTTGGCCTTCCTTCTTCACCTTCTTGAGCTTGCACCAATATTCTTCACGTCTTGGGAGTGTTTATAAGTGTATTGTGTATTTTGTGCCTCTATTGTGTGTGTTGAAATGGGTAGAGGAGGCCTCTATTTATAGGTAATCTGGATAAGGTGAATGAAGCCGTGCGGCTAAGAGCGACGAGCTAATGCGGCCGTGCGGGCTTATCTGAATGACTCGGCATTCTAGAACCATGCAAGGTGGCAAATTCTAGAACCCTCCTTCCTAATTAAGAAAAACGTGTTTCTTAATTAGGAAGGATCCTCTTCAGCCCTTATTTAATAAAAAACGGTTCCGGAATGTTTAGGAGCATTTGGAAGATGCGGGAATTACCGGAAAACTTACCGAAATTGTCGGGAAAATTAGCCGGAAGGCATGAGCGGTTGGGTACTTACGAAGCCCCTCGGCAACGTCACTTGCAAGGCAAGTGGGGTTGTCGATAGAAAAAGGATCCGATCGCGAATGCCGAGACGGATTAGATGACCGAGACGGTCGAGTGGCTGAACCTTTTGGAAGGCTACCTACGTATCCGGAGGAATCAAGCCGAGCCGTAGTTCGGAATAAGATCCGGCGAGGAAGGGAGAAGAGAAAGCGGGTCTCTTCTTTGGGGAAAATAGAAAATGACCTAGGAGGTCAAGCAATTGATCCTCTGGGGATATGCTAGAAGTGACCAAGGTGGTCTCTATGAGGGATTACTTCATCAGCGAGGAGCGACGAAGGAACAGGGTGACCGAAGTGGTCGGATGGCTGGACCTTTTATAAAAGGCTACCTACGTATCCCGGAGGAATCAAGCCTTGATCGTAGTTCAAGCATCACTAGATAGTTAGGAACGATGTCTAGGATTCTTGAGATTTTGACAATTAATGGAGAATTTGTCACTGATTGACAATTCTTGGAGGATGTCACACGATTGACAATTCTTGGAGGATGTCACCTAATTGAAACTAGAGCTTACGTCACTATCGAGTGGATAGAGGTAGCTAGAGTTTGGTGAACTTGAGCATACGTCTCAATCTCTTTCGAATCGGAGATATGGGTTGCTAAAGTTTGAAAAACTTGAGCATACGTCTCAATCTCTTTCGAATCAGAGATATGGGTTGCCAAAGCTAGAATGATTTAAGCATACGTCTCAATCTCTTTCGAATCGGAGATATGGGTTGCCAATGACTTGAGCATACGTCTCAATCTCTTTCGAATCGAGAGATATGGGTTGCCAATGACTTGAGCATACGTCTCAATCTCTTTCGAATCGAGAGATATGGGTTGCCAAAGTTTGAATGACTTAAGCATACGTCACTATTCATGACAGAGGTAGCTTAAGTTAAGAAGAACTCGACAATTCGGAGGTGGTCACCTAACGTTATCCCGTTATAACGAAATTAACGGAGGTATTTGGGAATAGAGCTTGATTGCTTAGGAGATAAGGGATATCTTACGAAGAGGGTGTTATCTCGGTTAGAGGATAACGAGGATTGGAGGCCCAAGTGGAAAGTCCAAGGGCAAAATCGTAATTTTGCTCGGAAGCGAAAGAGGCCGCCCGGCATGAGAGGAAGGAAAAAGAAGCCGTGCGGTGGAAACGATTTTTACGGATTATTTAAACAGATTTGAACGGGCTATTGGGCATTGTTGCCGCCCATTCGGTAGAGAGAGAGAGAGGAGAGAAGAAAGAATTTCGAAATTCTTTGAATTCCCTTGCTTCCCTTGATTTGAGATGGATCCGGCACCAAGACAAGCAAGGAGGAATGTCTCCGCGGCCGCTCAAAGGAAGAGGAAGGAGCTTGTCCGGACGGATAGGAGGTATGACTTTCTCACGCCTCCATCGGAGCTCTATCCGGGAAGGAGGGAGCACAAATCGACGAACCCGCGATCGGTTGGGGTAAGCGTTCTTATTTGGCTCAAATCCGATGATTTTGCTTGATTTTTGAATAATTTAGGGCTTAACCCGAACTTAGGAATTTTCTAGGATGATTTTGAGATGCATGAACAACCTATGAGGCTAAGAATATGCATGTGCAATTTATTTGATGAAAATTATGAGAATGACTCACTTTTTTCTCGCAAATGAAGTAAGAATGAGAATTGTCTAAATATGAGACGGAGTTCTTGCCTTGTGCTAGAACTAGGTCAAAATTCTGATTTTCAATGAGAAAACATGATTTTGGAAGATGAAAATGATTCATGCATGCCATTTTATTTGAAAAATAATGCTTATGTGCAAAGAATTGTGAAAATTATGATTTTGTGCCTTAGGAAAGCAACGTGCTTAAAATGACGTGTTTCAAATGATGAAAGTCACGTTTTTGATGCAAAAGATGCTAAAAAGACTTGTATGAATGCTTTTCTTTTGAAAAAATATGTGCACTTTTGTGACTATATGCATGCTTTTGAAATGAGATGAAGGACTGACACTTCTTTTTGATGTGCTTGTCTACGGGAGAACAAGTCTAGGGGACCATACGAGATAGCGGTGAATCTTTGGCGAGAGGATGCCGGATTTTGAGAAGAATGGGGTGAACCACTAAAGAGTTGGTGAGGGCTACCGGTGCGGGACGCGTTTGTGGAGGCCATCGGCACGGGGATTCACATCACCTCAAAGAGCAAGGGCACAGTTCGGGCTCTTTACGAGTTTTGGTGGGACTCTACTCATAGTTTCCACACAGTGGGGAGAGCTTACGTGACTCCTGCCGATTTTACGGCGGTGCGCTGCGGTTCACCGGGAGGCCCGTGACTTGGAGAGACCACATTACGGTGAGGAGTTCCGAGCTTTGGTTGGATTTGAGCTGATTCCCAAGGGATTGGGTATGGAGACGAGGAATGTCGAGGTGGCGATCCGAAGCTGCATGCGGGACTTTCTTTGGTAGTGACGTGGCCCGCCCGTGGTTAGAGCTTTCGTGTGGTTGATCTTTGTCGATCACTATCTTTGCTAATTGCAGGACGCTAGCCATGACTTGCCTCCTTGACTCTTTGGTTGATGTGGATGGGATAGGGACGGTCTCTTGGGGAGAGGCCGGATTAGGTGAGTTATACTTCTCTCTGGACATGTACGGTCGAAACAAAGCTGCTTCTATGGGTGCTTCTCATTTGCCCTTGAGGTAGCCTCTCTTTCTCTTCTCTTTTCTCTTTTACGTCTTGAGACTTCTTATGAGAAAAATGACCTTTTTGATGTTTTTGAACATGCGGGCTGGTTTTGCGAGGTGATCGGGTTCTTTCCTTGGAACCGGCGAGTGATATCACCATTTTCCACTGCGATGGTTATTTGGAGGAGATGTGAGGATAGGTTCACGGGGAAGACCCGGATCACTTTCGACTACAAGATGGTGAAGCACATTGCTCAATAAGGATGGACCGGATGGAGTGGACTTCTACCCACAGGGCGGTATCAGGAGATTTTCTTGGGAGATGCTATTGAGGTGACAAGGCGAGAGGAGGTGGCTCAGCTGGGCTGACTTGCGACATCATATATACGGGGACCGTTTCTCGAGCGGCATGGTCATGTCCCTCCATTGGACGCCATTACTCCACACGATCCTCCGGCCACGGATCTTTGCGGCCCGGGGCGCGGGCGGATGAGATTGAGAGGTACCGAGGAGGTATAGGCTGCGGAGGAGTATTTTGACATGGGTACCCCCTACGGCTGTGTTTGTGGAGCGGCGCACGAGGACGCCACGAAGGCGCGAAGGCGGCGGTCACTCGGGGATATGGGGAGGATGAGCCTGCGGCCCGCCTATCCCTCCTGCACACCTCTCATACGTCGTACACGGAGTACCGAGGAGGATGAGGATTCTGTCCACGACACGAGGAGCCCGGTATACCACCTTTGATAGCATGTGAGTATACTCTTAGGGTCTTATTCCCTTTTTAGCTTTCGGATTTTACATTTTTTTGCAATTTCTACGAGATTTTTAAGATTTTCGAGATTTTCTTTTCTTTTCTCGGAGTTCCGGCTCGCACCTATGACGGGTTGGTCGGGCGAACGGGGCTGGAAAGACGTGTGCCGATCCTTGGTCAAGAAGGCGCTGCGCTACTAAGCGTCAACAAGCGTGCGAGGCACTGTGCGCAAAAGGAGGCATGTCGGGCGCGGCATCCTCTTCCTCGGCCGGAGTACTCATCCGGTGCCGGGCCTCGGGGCGAGGTCCTAATGCGATATCTTGGAAGCGGTGGCGGAGTACGAGCACGACAACATCCCTCTTTCCGATGCGGCGACCGGGAGGACGTGATGAGAGAGCCTAGCGTCTATGGTGGCGGTGATGAGGAAGAAGAAGAATGCGAGGCCTAGGGGGTCTCTAGAGTAGATTTGGAACAAAACAAACAATGAACACTTTTTATGCACAACTTGTTTATTTTTTGCTTTATTTTGACGCCGGTGGGCGAAGACATTGTATTTACGCTTTATTTACTTTTCTAATTTATGCTTTTTCAATTTGCATATTATCGAGCCTCGGGCGACTTTTTGCTTGGAATTGGGGCTGGCTTGGGCCAAAATAATATATAATGATATAAAAGCTGCTTGGGTGGCTTACGGACATGTTTTTGTACGGGTTTTGGTTGAGAAAGTGGGGTGAAAACTCCCTTGGGCAGCAACTTTGGTTGCTGCAGATTTACAATTTACATCGGGCAAATGAAGCCGTGCGGCATGGCCTTGAGGGCAAAAAGAGGCCGTGCGGCTCACGGTTACATGCAGGTGGTCATTTTTGAATAAAACCAAAGCTTGGCCATTTCATTTTATTTTCAACCCAAACTTGTTTCAAGTGTTCCCGGGGCATATTTTGGACCTAAAGACACCACCTTTGATCACTTTTGCGATGGAGAGGCCCGTTAGACTACAAAGGGGAAGAGAGACCATTTTACATCCGGTCTTCAATCTTGGGCGAGACATAACTTCCAAAATCACAAGGGGCTGCTTGATTCTTCCTTCAAGATCAAGTCTTTATGGCATTTGAGGGATCTCCCGCCCGATTGGGACTGTTGAGAGCCGCGGCAAAGTTACGGACGTCAGGAGACATGTTTCTTGCTTTTCTTACAACGAAATCGTCCCAACGCACGAAGACTTGAGCCTTGATTGGGGGTCCGAGGCGAGGCTATATCTATTCCGCATCGGAGACGTGCCGGTGGCGGTAAAGCTTGCATCTTTTGCGAGATTCCTGCAGGAGAGGCGAGGAGATGATGGTAGCCTCGGACGGGATTGACCTTTCCGAGATCCCGGGCGGGTTTGGATCTCCGGCTATGGCTGCTACCATGGTGGCTATGGACGCATTTATCCTTTGCGTCTTTTACATTCTGTTCTTCTTGAGTCCGTGGGGATTTGTCACGGTGGTCTCTGGACATGGTCGAGAGGCTGCGAGTGGGAAGGATATCGTCCCATGGTTTTGGGGAGACTTTGCATGGGATCGACGGGATGGCTCGGGAGACCATTTCATGAGGTCAGGGAGTCCATTTGTGTTGACTTTGTGGGCTGCGGGGAGAGGCTCGGGGCTTTGCACAGGGCTTTGCCGACTCGGTGCCCTTGGGTGATTTCTCGGAGAGGTGCACCTAGGCGGCGGGACCGGGGTAGGCTGGGAGGCGATGATGGCTAGGCTATCCACTTCGGACATCCGTTGAGTGGATACCACCTTTGGAGGTTGCGGACCCGGGAGGATATTTCGGGAGTCTTATCTTTGTGAGGGTTCCGGGATTACTGCTGGTCATCCTTCTACATACCTGCTTGGTATCCGGGCGGTTTGGGGCTTTACGGGAGCCTTTGAGTGGCCCGGGAGGACATCCGGACCATGGAGGTGATGTCTCTAGACATGAGGACCCGGCCGGCTTCACTTTTTCTCGAGGGCTTGGACATACCTTGCTTTCCCACCCGGGGCTATCTTTAGGAGCGGGAAGAGCACGATCTTGACCCTTTGTCTACTTGGGTAGTACGAGAGGGAGATGGGAGCGACTCGGGTTATCTTGGAGGATAGACGCCGAGTTTTATTGGGGGCGACCACGACTCGAGTAGGACTACGAGGGAGGCCGAGGCTAAGGCGAGTTGCCATAACCAATCGGGTGACTTGGTCGGGGACATGGAGGCTCGGTACAAGAGGTTGTCAGAGGTTGCTCATTTGGTGAGTCTCGAGAGGGAGGAGATACGGACTCGTGCTCGTATAGAGAGAGCGCTTATTGACACGGGGTTGGTAGAGGCTCCGGTGAGGATACCGAGGTCGGGATGAGGGATACCGACATTATTGAGAAGAAAAGGAAGAAGACTCGACGAGGCCGAGGAAAAGGGAAGAAGGCGAAGAAGACTCGGCGAATGACGGCGACAAGTCTTTTCTCAAGATCCTCTTATTGCCATTTGCAAACACATTAGTTTATTTAGGCATTTTATTGTATTTTAGATCTTTTTAGCGAGGTTAGCGAGTCAAGAGGTAGGCCGTGCTTGAACTCATCAAGAAATTTTTGACTTGTAATGAACAAGAAATATTATTTTAGAAATTAATCAAGACATGTTTCATGGAAATTCAAATGTCTTATTACTTGGGACCCGTTTTATGAAAAGCTGAAATACCCTTTTATTTATTGCTAAGGACGCACTTTATGGAAGCTTTATTGCCCTTTTTTATTGTTTAGACCGAACCATATATGGTGCCTACGTTCCCCTTTTACAAGAAAGGCTAAGGGGCTCGGGTCTTCGTAGTTCATTACGGTGAACTAACAAAACTAAGTCTTTTTTTTTTTTTTTTTTTTTTTTTTTTTTTTTACGTGCAACCTTTGTTTTTGCCTAGACCGCCCTTTTTGGGTTTTCGGCCTAATTTGGGTATTACTCTTTTTGCACTAAGATTTTTTCTTTTTTTTTTTCTTTTCTTTTTTTATTATTAGACATAGTATCTTCGGAGTTTATCACCGTTGGTGGGTGGACAAAGGGATTGCCGTCCAAGTCTGCAAGCTTCATTGCTCCTCTGACGGTATCTTACGCACTACATAAGGGCCGATCCAAACGGGTTCCCATTTTCCCGGGGTTGTCTGCGGTAGGGGCTTTACTTTCGGCACTAAGTCACCCTCTTTGATGTTTCGGCTTTGACTTTCTTATCAAACGCTGCGGCCATTCGCCTCTGGTAGGCTCGGGTGTGCTCCATGGCTTTGAGCCTTCTCTCATCGAGCAAGGCCAATTCATCATGCCGGCTTCGTAGCCATTCTACTTCGTTGACAACTGTTTTCCGGGAGGACCCTTAATGACGGGATTTCCAACTCCTTTGGTAACCTTTGCTTCCATCCGTAAGTTAGGGCAAAAGGAGTTTCTCTGTAGGCATTTCGACGGACGTTACGTAGCCCCGAGTGCTAGGTGCGGCTTTTCGGGCCAATCACGACCACGGGTGGCCATCTTCCGGATGATCCGCTCGAGTGTCTTATTAGCGGCTTCCACGGCTCCATTGGTGCAGTGCATGCGGGGACGACTTGTGGCGAGTAACTCGAATTCGACGGCGGTCTATCGCGGTCTCCTTGAAGTGTGACCCATTATCGAAATGATCTCGTTGGGCACCCCATATACGCACATTATGTTTTCTTTGATGAAGCTGGGCCACTTTTCTGGAAGTGAGGACCTTGTAGGACTTGGCCTCTACCCACTTGGTGAAGTAGTCGATGGCTACCAACACGAACTCGTGCCCATTGCTTCTGTCGGGGCTATTTTCCCTATCACGTCAATGCCCCAAGTTGCAAACGGCCAAGGAGTCGTCATGCGGTACGAGTCATGAGGTGGGAGATGGTTGAGGTTGGCAAACCGGCGGCACTTGTCGCGAGGTTCGGACGTGCTTTGGGCGCGATCTGTCTCCATGGAGATCCGGTAGTAACCCATTCGAGGATCACTTGCATCGGGGCTGGCATTCATGTGAGGACCGCAAGGACCATTGTGGACTTCGGTCATCAACTCTCTGGCTCTTTCTTGAGTGACACATAAGAGGAGCGGTCCTTGATACCGCTTCTTGTACGGGTTGCCTCCTAGGATGACATAATGGGAGGCCAACCTTTTCGGGGCTCGCAAGCTTTTGGCTCGACTCCTTCTTTTGGTCTACCTTCTTCGTCTACGAAAGGTGACTCTCCGTCTTTGAGGAATTGGTAAATACGGATTGTACCAAGGTTCCTTTATAGGCTCGGGTCCCGAGTCCACTTCACAACGAAGGTGGGGCTTCTCTTCTACCCACTCTGAAGGGCTTTATGGCTTTTCCCTCGGGGATCTCTACCGGTGAGGCTAGAGTAGCTAGGGCATCTGCGAATCTGTTCTTTTCCCTCGGCAAGTAGTGGAAAGTCACTTCTCTGGCTTGTCCGATCAACTCCTCCATATGGGCATGATACCGTTGCGAGATTAGGGTCCACGAGTCTTCCACTTGTTGGAGACTTGGTTGATGATCAGCGAGTCTCCGTAAACTTGAGCTCCTTGACATTTCTTTCTAAGGCGGCCTCCAAACCGGCAATGCGGGCTTCATACTCGGCGACATTGTTCGTGGCGGGAAAGTTCAACTTGAGGGCTATGGGGGTATGCTCATCTTTCGGATCGACCAATAGCATTCCTACACCATTTCCTCTTTTGTTAGCGGCTCCGTCAAAGAACAATTGCCATCTATTCTCGAGCTCAGCTGCAAAGATCCCTTCATGCAGGAATTGGGGTTCGGGCCCTCTGTCTTCATTCTTGGGGAAGTTCGCCGGGTGATCGACAATGCTTGACCCTTGATGGCCTTTACGGTCACATAGTTGATGTCGTATTACGCGAGAAGAAGGACCACTTCGCTAAACGCATCGAGAGGGAAGGCTTGTCAAAGATGTACTTGATGGGGTCCATTTTCGAGACCAAATTCACGGGGTGGGCTTGCATATAATGCTTCAACTTGCCGACTACCCGGACCGATCTGCACGGAGTCTTTTCACATCTTTGAGTAATTGAGCTCACTCCCCTGTAGCTTCCGGTGACAAAGTAAATGGCGTTTTCTACCCGAGAGTCTTTCTTCTCTTGGGCGGCCTTAGCTCAAGCTGCCGTGTACGCGACGGTGAGATAGAAGCGAGAAGAGGCTTACGTCTATGTGGGGAGCATAGTAGGGGATGTACTAAGTATGCCTTGATGCAGTCAAAGGCATCTTGGCATTCTTCGGTCCATTACGTGTCCACATTCTTCTTCATGAGCTTGAAGATGGGCTCGCACATAGTGGTCAGCGATTGTGAAACGGGCGATGTCTTGCAATTTACCCATGAAGCTCTTGACTTACATGCAGGTTTGAGGTGGCCTCATATCCATGATGGCTTTGATCTTTCGGGGTCAACTTCTATACCTCGCTACGTGACCGTATACCCAAGCACTTTTCCCCTTGTCACTCAGAAGGTGCATTTGGCGGGGTTTAGTCTCATGGAATCTTTGTCTCGACCTCTCGAAGAATTTTCGTAGGTCAACAAAGTCTTGCCCACCCTCTCCTTTGGAGTGGATTATCATATCATCTACGTAGACCTCAATCTCCTTGTGGATCATGTCATGAAAAAGCGCGGTCGCTGCCCTTTGGTAAGTAGCCCGGCATTCTTGAGCCGAATGGCATTCTTGTATAACGGTAGGTTCCCGTGGTGTGGTGAAGGCTGTCTTTTCTTGGTCTTCCTCGGCCATCTTGATGCGGTTGTAGCACACAAAACCATCAACGAAGGATTTGACTTCGTAGTTGGCGGTGGAGTCCACCGGGATGTCTATGTTTGGCGAGAGGGTAGTCGTCTTTGGGGTGGCCTTGTTCGGATCTCGGAAATCCACACGGCGCACCTTCCCATTGGCCTTGGTTACGGTCACGATGTTGGACAACCATGTCGGGTATTCAATGACTACGATGAACCCTACCCGCGGTAGCTTCTCAATTTCTTCCTTGACTGTAGAGACCATTCCGGCTTGATCTTTCTCGGTTTACGCTGCGGCTTAGCATACGGTGCTAGAGGGATTACGTGCTCTACTATCGAGCTGTCTAGCCCGGCATATCCTTGTATGACCATGCAAACACGTCGACGTATTCTACGAGCGGCTCGATCAATGCGTCCCTTTCAACCCCACGGAAGAAGCTTCCAATCTGTGTCTCTTTAGGTTCCTCAATAGTACCCAAGTTCACACTTATCAAAACCTCCTCGGCGGCTTGGGCCCGGTTTTCCTCTTTTACGAAACACCTTAAAGATTTCTTTAATGTATTGTTCGTTTAGTGTGTTTGCATCTTGTTCAAATGATTCATTATTAAGCTTGTTGTTAAGTTTTGAGTTAATTTATCATTTGTTAAGTTGGCAATAAGAGGATAATCGAAAGATTTGTCATTTCATTCAAAATAAGGGGAAAGATGACATCGATTACATTTTCATAATCCTCGGGCGTGAGGCCTTCGGATGACTACGAGGGTGGAATTCAAAGATTCTGACTCGGCGAATAGACAACGGGGTGTTTGACACGGCCAGGTTGAGAAGGACGGGGTACCAATCCAAGCTCCGTGATCATTTCTTTGTCGGCGGCTATCGGCCACGAGAATGTCTCCCAATTCTTGATGGCATTTACTGTCTTAGTCACCAAAGTGCGAGGATCAAAATGACTTTCACCATCGTCTCCAATAACGGCAACTATCTCATCGTACGGGCGAAGTCAATCAAGTGCAGGATTTGTGCTTCTTCGTCAAACAACTCTTGCAAACCCCCTTGTTGTCTTCACTGTGGCGGCTTCTATCTGGGCGATCTTTGGAAGAGCTAACTCAAAGGCGGAGAAGTCCATTGTCCGGATGCTTGACTCTTTGACAACGGCCGGATTTCCTTTGAAGACGTACTCATTACGAACGGTAGTGGTAGCCCCGAGGATATCGGCAAATCAAGGAACATTCTTGAACGGGATTGGTGGCTTTCCCTAACTTTCTCAAGGTTCTCCGGAAGGGTTTTACGCAAGGAGATGCGGCGATCACTTTCATCATATTGTGTCCCTCCTTTTGTAAAGTAATGGGTCGAGAGACGGTATGTAAGGATGGAGGTGGACCCCTTCACCTTTCGTGCCTTTAGCTTTTACGGCATCCCAGAGTTCGGTTTGTACCCCAAGCCATATACGGTAGTCTGTTCCTTCACATCAATGATGGTGTTACGACCTTGAAGTCTTCTACCCAATCCAAGTCCCGGAAGATAACCCATTTTTCGCATCATTCTCATGGCGGGAGGGATTTTATCGGAAGTAGTGGTGAGGTCGGTGCAACACACTTGTGCCTTGGAAGAAGCTACGGAGAATCCGGTCAATGCTAACCCTTCATCATCGTGCTTGATCTCCAATATCGGGATATCCCAGTCTTTGGTTCCTTCTACCGTGACCTTTGTCTCCATAAATGGTGGTGATAGTTCCATCACTCGGCGAAATTTGACGCTTGATGCAAAGTAGAGGCTACCCGTTTATACGGTGGATCCAAGGCCGTCCCAGCAAGGCGGTAAATGAAATCGGAATATCAATAACTTGAAAGTCAACGTCCATGACCTTTTTCCGAACCACATCTTGAGAGTGGCGATCCCCAAAGCGATCGTGCGGTGGAGTCATAGGCCTTAATAGTCGACTAGAAGGCTTTAAGTCCGTTGGCTTGGATCCGATAAATCCATCATTTTAGGCGGCAAGACATTCATTGCGGACCCTCCATCGACTAATACCCGTGGTAATCGACGCTCTTCTAAGCTGGTTGTGATGTAAAGGGGTTCATTATGGCTAGCCCCATACTTTGGCGGAGTCCAAGTCGGTAAAGGTAATGATATTTCCATAGTGTATGCTTCCAATCATTTGGACGACCTCATGCAGGGTGACGTCTATGGGCACCGTGGTCTTGGCCAAACTTTCTTCTAGCTTCAACTTATGAGGGTATGAAGAGGTCAACGGGGACCATAAGGAGATATTGGCTTGGGTACACTTCAGCGAGTTAGGGCTGGATCCTCCTTATCGAGTCGGGCTTTTACGCCACGGCTTATAAGGTCTTTTATACTGTTTTTGGCTCGAGAGACGGCGCTTCTTTTGTCACCCTTAGGGTTTGCTCAACATTCATACGCCGGACCGAGTCATCACATAGACATTGGATTTTCCTTGGTCATTATTCCCTCTTTGGAGGATTGTCAATTCTTTCAAAGTCGGGCGGATTCTTGCGGCGTATGGCCAATTCTGGCGATTGATCGATTGGCGGTCTTTGCCGGAAGCATAGGCGGCTTCCGAATGCGGTCCCGGAGTTACCGGCTTTTTGACCTTTTACGAGTTTGACCGGCTGATTTCAACTTCACATTCTCCGTTTAAAGCTTTCACGAGTCTCATTCAAACTTTTCAAAGTCGGCATGCAACAAGAATTATCACTTAGGAGTTTGGAGCTTGGCAAATGGCTTTCTCATCCGAACCTAGCAACTTCTTTAACGAGTAGGATCACATTCCTCATCAGCATCAAGCATGTCCTTTCTTTCCACAGGGGTCAACCTTCGACGGCATCTTTGACGTTGGCCAAACATTTTACGAAGTGGGAAATTCCATCATCAATAAGGATTTACGCGGGGTCAAACCTCATGGCGGGTTCCTTTTCCTTCTTGTCGAGAGAGATTTTAAGGCTTTTTGGCTTACGGGCTAACCACTCCTCTATTGTCCCTTCGGCACTTCTGTGTCTTCATCGGTGTCACTACGGTAGCTCTCGTGGGAACTTTCGCCTTGGCTCTTATGACCCAATGAGGGCAAGCGAGTCGGGATACTTGACGCCATATGAGGGGTATCTCGAGACTCTTCCTCGGGCTTAGGGATTACCGGGAAAACATCATTATCATCGTAGGACATAAAGGGGGCCAGGGTCGCCTCTAAACTCGAGGACTCTTTCCAAGGCATCCATACATTCTTCTTCGGACCAAGTTTCGGGAGTGACTACTAACCTTTGTGATAGAGTCTACCCTTCTGATGAGAGTTTGGCTTCGGCGACGCTTACATGTTCCCGGATCGGTGGGCGGAGCCCACTTCCCTCTTTTGGCTAAAGCTTCGATCAAGTTCCTCCATTCACCTACCAAGTCCTTGTACGGAGTATTGAACTCTAGGATATAGGACTCATACACTACCTCATCTAAGCTAGCATCCTTCTCAGGAGCCTTTGCATAGAGGCTGCGAGACACACTTTGAAGTGATTTCATCCCTATTCAGTGCGTGGCTTTCTACCTCATCTTGCCCTTCGGGTTTCACTTCCGTTGGCTCCAAGTCCATTCCTTTTCTTGAGCTGTCATCATCGCTAAATCCATCCATTCCTATTCTCGTTTCAGTGACTCTTCACTGTTTGTCAGAGAGGTAGGCAAATTCACGGGCGTTGACAAAATTGGAAAGGTCAAGCGCCTTTGGGATTCCAAAGTAGGCTCGAGTGAAAGGAGGAAAAAGGTCCCGTGGGGGATGCGAGAGGAAGCGAGGGTGTCGGGACCACTAACGGCTTGGGGTATTGGAGAAGGCGAGAAGGGACAGTCTTTGGCAATGGGTTATATGAAGATGGGGGAGGGCATTGGTTATAGGCTAGCTCTTCTTCCTTAGCCATGCAGTTACCCAAACCGGCCTTGTTCTCTGTCAAATCGGCCATTCGATTCTCGGCGAGGATTACAGCGAGCTGTACGAGGATTACTGCGCTAACAAGTCGGCGGCCGGTGTTCTCACCCACTTCTTTCTCGGCTGCGGGAAAGGGATAGGAAAGGTTTAGACTCGGGGTAGGTGTTTAGGTGAAGGCTCGGGCAATATGCAAATTAGAATCTTCAAGTTTACTTAAAACGGTGTCTTTTATTAATATCTATTTGGTTGGAAAAGGGGTTACGCCCTTCTTTTTCACAACTACTCTAGATCTGGATCGGTGGGTTCCGTCACTACGTCTATAAGCCCCTCGTATTCCACACAGTATTTCGACCTCCCGGGGTGGGCGGCCCGGGCGAGGTCCTATAGGGCACGCGGATCCCACCGGCCAGAGTAAGAAACGCTCCTATCGGGTCTAGCGGGTCATAGGACCTTTCAACGCACGACGATGCGGATTATAGTCAAGGCAATACAGGGAAAGTCTCGTCTCTGCCTTGACGGATCTTTGGCGAGTTTCGCTTGAGCGAATGACGGTTTCGACTTTCGGTAATGTCGAGAGAATAATAGGCATGGGTCGGGCGGTAAAAAGCCGGATGACACGGTGTCACATTGAACTTCGTTGCATACACGGTGCGTGGGTCGGAATCGAAGTCAATGCCGGTCAAGATCTTGCCAATTTTTCCTTGTCGGAATTTTGGCGAGCTTCGCTTGAGCGAAAGATCTTTTGATTTTTGGCAAAGACTCGGTCTTGACTCTTACGCATTCCGTGCGGGTCAAGGTCAATAGTCAATGTCGGAGTCAAGATCCCACCGATTTTTCCTTGTCGGAATTTCGGCGGAATTTCGCTTGAGCGAAAATCTTGGCTTCCGTTATGAGCTAAGGCTTGACCTTTACGTGGGTATGCAAGCTGGGCTATATGACACGGACTAGACCAAAAACCAACCAAAAGTCACGGATTTTTGAAACGTGTGACACGGGTGTGCATTGGTCGACAACTTTGTTGCCATGGGGAGGTTGGGATGATTCCGTGCGCGCCGGGAGCATCGTAAGAGCTGTCCGTGGCTGCATTGGAACCACCCTCGGGTTTGAAGGACGTGCGTGCAAAGTGTACGGGATATATCAGTGCGCGTAGTGTGCGGTCTCCTAAAAATGTTCCTTTTTGAGTTAAAACGAGATTTTCATAAATGTGTTTTAAAGGAATGATTTTCGGGACGGGGAGAATGCAACACGTAAGCACGTAAATTTTAAGGAGCCCAGTCGATCGTGGGTGAGTAGCCCCAAGGCTGCTAGGACTTGCCAGATTAACCTCAATTTTCTGGTGGAATTGCCGAGGTCGCCGGTCGAGAATCGAGGAGGATTGAGCCGTACGGCTGCATGGATCAATTTTCCGGGTTCCACTCCTTTTGCTATTTTCGGGTTGTTTCCCGTTTCAAAGTATGCACGAGATTCCAAGATGCAAATGATGCAATGCATGGTAAAGAAAGCAAGCATGATTAATGAAATCGGCGACGGGAGTCTAACCCGCTCAAAGGGAAAAGCTTTCTTTTATTTTTCAAATTTTTTTTTCGAAAAGGGATGCTTGAGTACGTGGATTGTTAAACCACCGGTTATCCCAACTCCCACGTCGGGGAGTGTACGGGGAAGGGTAAGTGGTTTCCACCTATATACCGAGTATCGATTTTTTTGTTTTGAAAATAAAGCTTTTCTCCTTTGGGTCTTCCCAGTAGTCGCCAAGCGTGAATGTGTGCCCAAATTTTGTGGATTCACGCGAGTTTGAAGACATCAGAGTTATTTGAAAAACGGAGTCGCCACGCCATTTTGATTACCTCAAAACTTTGAAAAAAGGTTTTTACTTGGGTTCGGAGGTTAAGTTACCCCTTGGGAAGAACGTTTGGCGTTCACCCAAAGTGCCTTGCCGGAGCAAGTCTCCCAAGATTTCGTGTCGTGCTTGCTTGCGTGCTTTCTTGTGTGCATGTGTTTGAGAAAAAGGGGGAATGTCCCAAGTTGTCTTCCGGACGTACAAACCATTTGTTGGTTGTCGCTCGGGATTCCTTGGAATTTTATGTATTTGGGATTATGATCCCGTCCTCATCTTATGACTTGTGATCATCGCATTTTAACCTCGGGACCCTCGGGACTTGCGTGATCGAGAGAATGACTCTCTTTTGGTCAAAGATGAGGTTCTTTAGAAAAGGAGGGTCCTTAGCCCATCAATCCTACGCTTTAAGACGGTCGAGCTCGTATAGAGGCTTCATACTCTTTCTTAAGCGATAATCGGAGATATAGGGTTCAAGGTTATCCCTTTCCAAAGAAATCGTGAACCTTTAATGGAAGGAACGATGTAAAGATAGGATCTTTTACACCGGTCCGTTCCAAGGTTGGGGAAAGGGGAAATGCATGATGAAAAATGACTCTTTAATGAAAAGATGACATTTTTGGTTTTAGCAAATGATGCTTTTTGATTGAAAGAAATGATCTTTATGCAAGTGATGCGTAAAGATAGGATTTTTATGCAAATGATGCATTGGAAAAGGTTTTTGAATGCAAAGGATGCATTTTTATTGAAAAAGATTGGATTTTTATGTGCAAATGATGCATAAAAATGACATTTTTATTTGAAAATGGGGGTTTTAGGTGCAAAGGATGCACCTTTATGAAAAAAGACTACATTTTTATGACAAATGAGGTCTTAATGCATGCAAAAGGGAAAGGGGGTGATAAAGATGTGATCTTTATGAATAAATGCCAAGTCCCAAGCAAGATATATGAATGCAATGAGCAAGTATATCAATTAAAAGCAAGGTTAGGGCGTGCGAGGTTACCAATTGCTTCCTTTGCTTCTTCGAACGGAGCTAGGAGGAGAGGTTGGTCTTGGGTCTTCAAGGAGGAGGGAGGTAGCTTCTTGGCCTTCCTTCTTCACCTTCTTGAGCTTGCACCAATATTCTTCACGTCTTGGGAGTGTTTATAAGTGTATTGTGTATTTTGTGCCTCTATTGTGTGTGTTGAAATGGGTAGAGGAGGCCTCTATTTATAGGTAATCTGGATAAGGTGAATGAAGCCGTGCGGCTAAGAGCGGACGAGCTAATGCGGCCGTGCGGGCTTATCTGAATGACTCGGCATTCTAGAACCATGCAAGGTGGCAAATTCTAGAACCCTCCTTCCTAATTAAGAAAAACGTGTTTCTTAATTAGGAAGGATCCTCTTCAGACCTTATTTAATAAAAAACAGTTCCGGAATGTTTCGGAACGCAGGAAAAGATACGGGAATTACCGGAAAACTTACCGAAATTGTCGGGAAAATTAACCGGAAGGCATGAG